>JAGKTI010019546.1:0-16916 GCA_018397915.1 Birgus latro | reverse complement strand
ATTCCCATAAATGTTAATCATAATTTCCTGCTTTCAATTTAATTTTTCATGCATGGTTTTGAAGTGCACCAGCTATGAAAAAGGTGAATGCCTTTGATTTGTGTGAAAGATGATTTTAATAATGATTTTCATATCTAACCTGTTTTCAGCATGCTGTAAAGTGGTAAAAAAAAATTCCCATAAATGTTAATCATAATTTCCTGCTTTCAATTTAATTTTTTCATGCATGGTTTTGAAGTGCACCAGCTATGAAAAAGGTGAATGCCATTGATTTGTGTGAAAAATGATTTCCATAATGATGTCTAACCTGTTTTTAGCATGCTGTAAAATGGTAAAAAAATTCCCATAATTGTTAATCATAATTTCCTGCTTTCAATTTAATTTTTTCATGGATAGTTACTGCTAGTATTGAAGTGCACCAGCTGTGAAAAAGGTGAATGCCAGTGAATTTCAAGTCCGGTCATAACCTAACCTAACCTAAACTAACCATTTTGTTAATCATAATTTCCTGCTTTTAATTTAATTTTTCCATGCATGGTTACCACTAGTATCGAAGTGCACCAGCTGTGAAAAAGGTGAATGCCATTGATTTTCATGTCTGGTACCTAAACAAAGCTGCCAACTCAATGAACAGCTGTGCCTAACTTACCTCAAATTCATTCTTTTTGGGTTAAATTTAAATGAATTCATGCTTTGTGTTCATTATTTTAGTGCACTAGCTGTGAAAAAGGTGAATGCCAGTGAATTTCATGTCTGGTCCTAACCTAACCTAACCTAACCATTTTTCTGGTAACAATTTACATCATTTACTGTATTTGATGCTTTGTATCCAGTAATTTAGTGCATAAAATGTGAAAAAAGATGATTTCCATGTCCGATACTTACCTACACTATGGTGGCAAGTTCTGAGGACCTATGCCTTACTCACCTCTAAATCATCATTTTTTGGTTAAAATTCAATTAATCTATGCTTTGTGTGCAATATTTATGTGAAAGGGGACCTAAATAAATGCTATATATGTCCGGTAGGGAGGTAGGAAGGTAGTTTTCTGATTTAGGCTAGGTTAGGTTAGGGTCAGGAATGACCGGTGCTGGAGCTTCAGGGCCACTATCCGGACAAGACCACTGTCCGGACATACCTTTGGCTCTATTACGTCGGATAGTGGAGGGATTACTGTATATAAGCATACTGCATATAGGTGTGAGACTCATGTGTTATAAGGCAAAAAAAAAAAAAAATCAAGACTAAGAGCAATGGAAATGAGACTGCTGAGGAATTTGTGCTGAATGAATAACATACATGCAATATAACTCATAATATGTGTGGAATAAGGAGATCTGTCAACAGATGTAAGGAATGTGTGCTTAGATTGTATGGTCACAGAGAGAAAATGGCTCAAAGAGGATGAGCATATGTTAGCTTGACATTGGGAGGTGTGTACAATAGTCCAGGAAGAGGATGAATATATACTAGTACATGGCTGTGTAAGAGAGTGAGACATGAATGTTGGGAAGGCTTGGGAAATGAAAGATCAAATTTGACTGGAGAAATCATGTACAAAGGACCACATGAGAAGGGTTTACCAACATTTCTTTTAAAACTTAAACTCAGTTAATAGTACTGACCCAGTCTAGCCGGCAATGTGAAATGCATCCCTAATGAAAAAAAAAGGGTAAATTTTTACAAGTGGGCAATACACCCCCCAGGTAGTGCAATATATTTTTCTGGTAGTTTTTGATGCAGTTGAAATGTTTCTGACCTTCATTTTTGTCGGAAATGCCTCATTTCTCCTCTTTCAAAATCATGAACTTTGATTGGACAAGTAGGTGAAATCAAGCATTTTCCAAAAAATATGAAGTAAAAAAAAACACTCACTTGATGTAGTCCTGCCTACTTTTTCCTTAGCCTGTATCATTCTCTTTCTGAGCCTGCCCTCCTCTCTCCCTATTTCTCCCAGCTTTCCTGTCACTTCTTATTGCTTTTCTTTCCTTTACAGGTGGCTTTACATTGAGTGACAAGCCAAATGGTTTCCTGTAAACCAAGAAACCGTTTACAACGCTGGGTGGTAACCATATAACCAAACCATACGTGCTCCCTACGTGTCAACAAGTGGGTTGGTGGAGGGTTAGTGCCCCTCCCCGTAAAACAAATAACTCAGAGTCAAATGGCCACCCCTTACGGGATTATGGCGTCTGGCAATAGATAGATAGATAGAAAAAAACAACAACTCAAATTACATCACAAACTGCCAGAAAAATATACTGCACGACCAGTTAATGTATAACCAAACAGACTAAACCTAACCAAACAGACCCAATCTAACCTCACCAAACACACCAACCCTAACCCAACAAACCTAACCTAACATATGGGAATGCTTATCCTATATACTGCACCACCGGTTAATGTAACCGAACAGACCAAACCTAACCAAACCTAACCAAACAGACCTACCCAAACCTACCAAACACACTAAACCTAACCTAACCCAGGGGAATGCTTACCCTAGAGATATAATGGTCCAGGATGAGGGTCATCTGGGTCATCGTCATCTTCCGGGGATAGGCCTAGTGGAATGGCGGCAACAGAATCCAGTGGTTTATGAACAGTATAATTAGCCAAGCAGGAAGGTGTGTGTTGTCCAAAAAAGTTCCTTTGTAGTCAGAAACACAAAAACTACATTTGACCCGTTTCTTGATTTTTGCGTACTTTTTGTACCGACCACAGTACCACTGATGTTTGTCTTTTCTAAATTTCCATGGTTCCTGACAATCTGGGCAATAAACTTCCAAAGGTAATACACAGTATTTTCCAAAAAACTCAGTTGCGTGGCTCAGAGGTAGAGCATCAAGCTCGGGACCGGGGGGTCGCGAGTTCGAGCCGCGCCCGGGACTGCCGTGCCGGGAGGGGTAGCGCCCTCCTGTTACCTAGCGGGGCTATATGATCTCATTGTAAGGTCTAGCTCGGGGGATTCTTTAATCCCCTACCCAGGTTCCGAGTGGAAAAGTTTAATCTATCTATCTATCTATCTATCTATTGCCAGACGCCTCAATCCCGAACGGGGTGGCCACAAACAAATCGCCTCCATGTCACTCTGTCCCCTGCCATTTCACTACCACACTCCCAACTCACACCCCCCTCTCTCATATACCTCTCCACTCCATCCCTCCATCTCATCCTCGGCCTCCCCCTCCCTCTCGCCCCCTCCACCTCACTCACATACACTCTCCTCGTCAATCTTTCACTCTCCATCCTCTCCACATGCCCAAACCACCTTAACGTGTTTCTCCTAACCCGTAAATAATCAATATCACACTGGGGACACACAGCACGTCCTTCTTCTTCAGAGGCCATACCGAGAAGGATTTGAATTTTCCACTCAGAAGGAATCAAAGACTGTGCTTCAAACTGGTTGGTAGAATACCATCATGTGACCTAATGTAGGCCTATGAGTGGGTGATATAGACATACCAGACGCATGCACAGTTGAAAGGATGAGAAACACACGTATGAATGCATGCTTTTGTTACACGGACTGGCCAAGTGAAGGTCCAAAGTAGGTTTTTATTTTTATTTTTAAATTAAATTCATTATCTCTGAAAATATCAGTTTCCGAATGGGGTTATGGGGGTTCATTATGATCTTTAGGGAATATACTATACATTAATGGTGCTAATATTCCTGAACTACACATTGTCCACTTGTAAAATAATACCGAAAAAAGTGTAGATGGCTTGGTCTGTGAAGTAGTCATAGTTTAAATGGTGACTGAATGAGATGTTCATTTCACTTGGTATGTGGTTGATTCGGTCCCTTTCTATCATGTTTCCTCATTTTTTGTTTTCTGAACCCTACCTCACCCCACCTTTAGATGGTAAAAAGAGATCGAGATGATGATGGCTATGGTATACTGTACCTTATGCGCAGCCGATATAATGAGCTCTCGTTAATTTCTTATTATTACAACTGGCATTCACAAAGGCACATCAATTTACCTGATCAAGAGGATTCTTATTCAACATTTCTGTACAAATATCTATACACTTGTCAAGCTTTCTTCGTCTGAAGCAGCTCAGAGCCAAAAATAATGGGTCCATTTTGCCCTCTGTCTAAAAAGTTGAGGAATGTTATGTTTACTTCTGTTTCTATGGTTACAGTCCATGCATTCGAGTATGTTTGTCAGCGAATGTACTGCTAGAACCAATGAACCTTTGCAATAGTAAATGAGCTGATTTGTATAGCGAAAGTATTACCGACAAAAGCTCACTACAGTTTGTCGTGGAATACAGATTTTTGTTTTCATTTTTATGTTGGTGATAAAGAGAAAGCGATATTTATGCAAGAAAAACATTAACAAATTTTATATAAAAATATCCAAAAGGTTTGAGTAAGACAAAAAAGATAAAGGTTATATTTGTTTTTAGAAACGTTCGAATCTTTGTTGTCATCATGGCTGAGCAAGCGGAAGCAATGCGGGCCACTGTTGCTTCTATGCTTCGTGGCATAGAACGGTATGTGTGCATATATATATACATATGTTTATTATGATAATTTTTTAATATTATAGCATTGTATACCTTGATTCTGCCTTCTACTAATGTTTTAGTTCTCTCAACGAGCGACACCTGTGTGGTTAGGACGTCCAGATAGTTGCTGGTGTTCCTCATCGTTTAAAGCCTAGACATGAAGTTCATGAACCAAGTGGAGTGATGGAATCACGCCTCTTCATTTGGACGCTATTAGAGATCTTGGGGACAAACAGCAGGAGAATGTTATTAGCAAACGATGGAAGTTTTATAACATCACGACACTGGCCCACTAGGTTACAATACACTTTAACCTCTCAGTGGCCGTGGGTACGGAAATAGTCGGGCCCCAGTGGCCGGTCCCGGTGTCGTATGCACTGCTTGGGGGGCACGGTGGCTCAGAGGTAGAGCATCAAGCTCGGGACCGGGGGGTCGCGAGTTCGAGCCGCGCCCGGGACTGCCGTGCTGGGAGGGGTAGCGCCCTCCTGTTACCTAGCGGGGCTATATGATCTCATTGTAAGGTCTAGCTCGGGGGATTCTTTAATCCTTTTTTTTATGCAGTGGAAGTTACCGTTTTGCCCAGTGTGCATGCGCTGAGTGCCCTTTTTAGCCGCTATGCTGAAAATATCCGCATGTTATCTCAAGTATTGTGCCATTTATCAATAATATTTTATGAAATTCATGTGTCAGGAAGATAGTTGGATGTCTTACCGACCTACATGTAACTATAGGTCGAGATATATAGGTATGTAAGGTATAAATAAATACAGTATACGTATATAGTGGAACCCCGGAATTTGTACCCCTCTCTACTCGTACAACTCGGTTTTCATACAGCTTTTTCGTCCGAAAATCGCTCCAGTTTTCGTATGGCGACCCACTATTCGCACTAAGAGAAGTGGGATTGTAAGTGCTGCGTGGTTGGCAGTCCCTCTTTGTCTTCCGCCAGCTATGCATTGGTCATACAGGCTCCATTAAACTTTGTAATAAGTTACGTATTTTCATTAGAAAATTGTACATAATCATGGGCCCTAAGAAGATTAGTGAGTCAGCTGGAACTAAAAAGAAAAGCGGTGAGAACAACAATTGAGCTGACTGAGCTCACTTATCCCTGAGTGGCATGTAATGCCACTCAGGGATAAGTGAGGCTGGTCACTCTCATCTTAAAAGTTAGGACCAACTTGCCTAGCCCCGGGCTTCTACACTCCTTGTGGAGCAGTGTAGGATTGGATGATGAATGAATGAATGGTTTCCCTCTTTTTTATGTTTATAATGTTTATTCCTGTATGGAGTTGCTTTTTTTACTCTGGGTGGTTTAGGAAAGAGAGAAGGATAATGGGTGCAGCTGTGTAAGGACAACTTTGGTGGTCAAAAAATGATAAGTCCAGAGATTAGAATGGTGAGCTGGGGAAGGCGGAGTAAGGGGATGGTGATGATGTAGATTGTAGTTGTAGGTACAATAAACAATGAAAGTGAATATTTTTCCTGCAAATGCCAAACAAAAAAGAAGAAGAAGAAAACAGTACAATAAAAAAATAATGACACAAATAAAATGAGTAGAGGAAAAAACAACTTACCTTTTACGCTGTAGCGTTGGGGATTGTAGAGTGGGAAGAGCATGGGAGTGCCAAGGATGCTTATCTCTTTCCCTGCCCTTCCCAGGTCAGAAGTAAACATTGACAAGCAGTCATTGTTTGGGAAACACACTTTCTTTCATTTCTTGGCTTTTTGGCTTTTTTATTCTTACATTATCACTTGAGGGGAGCAAACGACGGACATCCACTCATGACTGATTTACAATATGTACCAAGCACCTGAATGGTTTGGAGGCTAGAGTAGGTCTGTGTCAATATCTCCCAGACCTTCGTTCCCTTCTCAAAATTGTTACAGTTTTTTTACAGGTCACCCTGCGTCAACGTCACTGGCCATGCTTCGGTAAAATGTAGTTCGACGCCGGCAGCCACTTAGGGGTTAAGCAGTAGAAGCACCTTACCAAATTACAGTAGTTTTTCTTCCTGATAGTGTGTTATATTTTTCTGATTATTTCTGAGGTGGTAAATGAATGTTTCTTGTTAACCCCTTAACTGTGATGTTCCTTTTAAATCTGTCTCCCCCCCCCTTTTTTTTTTTACTGCGTTCCACTGTATCAAACCTTGTTTGATTCCTCAGTATAATGGCGGAAGCGACTGTTAATTGTGGCTGGGTGTCCCAGGCGTCTTTTAGTACCTCACCGTGATTCACAATAAATGGGAATTTCCACAACTTACATGAAGAGAAGATATCTTAACCTAATGAAATATATTCTACTCTAGCCCTGTATAACATAATCAGTGCATATATGACCAAAACCTACATCAGTCACCATCACCTAACAAAGTAACATATTCTAACCCACCAGAACATAAGTGAACATAGCCTAACAGTTTAACTGAACTTAATCTAACCTAGCCTAACTGTACCCAAAAATTTAACCAAACATAATCCAACATAGCCTTCACTAGCGTAACCTCCAGTTGGGAAATGGGAAACGAAATCCACTCCACAAAATACTCATCAGTAATGCAAAAGGGACATGGATAATAAGAGTGCAATGTCAACAGAGAAACAAAATCAACAGGAAAAATCATTCATGCATATAAAGAGTAAAAAACAAGAAAACAAATGAAAAGAAAAAAGTGAATGTGGGTATATTTGACTACATTTGAGTAAGTCTTCCATTATGCCGGCAACAAACAAGTGTAGGTAAGGCATGAGGAATGTGATGTTAGTATCATGGGGGTGGAAAATTCAGCACGAAGAGATCATTTACCACCCTGAAAAACAAACTGGAGGAATATGAACTGAATTGATAGTCTTTCTGGTGCTTAAGGTAAAGCATACATTTTTTGCACAATGGCGCTAGTCTTCCAAATTTCGTATTCAAATGGGTCTTTCGCTGGTTTATTAGGAGAGGCTAAGTTAGAAGTTTGTGTCTGAGGAACTGGGAGCTTTCAACATTAGGTTTAGTGGTAATATTAGATGGTTAAAACCACAGGTGGTTTGGTAGTTAAAGCACCCCAGTTAGGTTGTTCAGTTAGGTTAATGAGATTATCGTAAATAAGCTGCCATGAGCAGCCAGGCAAAGTCTGTAAATACCCTAAAATAGGTTTTTTAAAAATTAATTCTATCATTTATTTTGAAGCAAAATATCAACAAGCAGTTATCCGTGTTCCTTATTGAACTAAAATTGCTTTCCTTAAGAGCATGGAAATGTAAGAAGACAGGTGGAATTGCCACATCCATATGATAAAGTTTTACCAAAAATTTTGACGGATTATTGTTCACATATCTGTCTATCTGTTGCCAGATGCCTTAATCCCGTAAGGGGTGGCCACAAACAAATCACCTCCATGTCGCCCTTTCCCCCCTCCATTTCATTTCCCCGCTCCCAGCTCACATCCCCCTCTCTCATATACCTCTCCACTCCATCCCTCAATCTCATCCTTGGCCTCCCCCTCCCTCTCCCCCCATCCACGTCACTCACATACACCCTCCTCATCAGTCTCTCACTCCATCCTCTCCGTATGGGCAAACCACCTCAGTGTATTTCTCCTAACGCTTCCTATCAAATCCACATCCACACCACAATACTTCACTTCCTCATTTGTCAGTCTGTCTCTCCATGTGACTCCACATGCTCCTCTTGAATAACTCATTTCCACAGCTGCCACCCTTGACTTCTCTCCCTCCAACAAGGTCCAAGCTTCACTTCCATACGTTAGAGTTGGTATCAGAATACTGTCATGTAGTTAATTTTTTGCTTCCTTGCTCACTTCCCTGTTTCTTATCACTGCTTTCAAGGAACCAGCAACCTTTCTTCCTTGTTATACCCTTTCAAGCACTTCACCCTCTTCCATCCTTACTCATCACACTACCCAAGTACTTAAATGCACTCACATTTTCCATTTCCTCCTCATCCAGCCTCACTGTACATTCACTGACTTCACTTCTCTCAGAGATAATAGCTTTACTCTTCCCTACATTCACCTTTAGATTCCATTTCTTACACACTCTTCCAAACTCATCTACCAAGCCTTGTAGCTCCCCTTTGTCTTCACTTAACAAAACAGTATCCTCTGCAAACAGCAGTCCAGGGAGTTTCCAAGCACTGCCCTCTTTCATTAGGGCCACTCCAACATCCATTGCCCTGCCTTGTATCTCTTTTATAACTCCATCCATATACAGATTAAACTATCATGGAGACGTGACACATCCTTATTTCAATCCAACCGCCATATAGAAAAATTCACTCAGTTTGCTATCCACATGCACTGCAGCCTTAGCACCCTCATACATGCTTTTCACGGCCTTCAGCAACTTCGCATCTCCATATATTCTTGGTACTTTCCACAATCCTTGTCTATCCACCCTGTCATATGCTTTCTCCAAATCGATGAGGGCCGCATACAACTTCTTTCCCTTCTCTAGAAACTTTTCCACTAAAGCTTTAAGAATGAATACCTGATCTACACAATCTCTCCCCCTCCTAAAACCTTCCTGTTCTTCTAAATGAATGTACTTGCTTCTGGTGTTGTAAAAAAGATCATCCAACTGTCAGTTATGCCTTTATTATTATTTTTTTTTTTACTTCAATTCTTTTTTTTATTCTTTCATTTTTTCTCATAGAAATATAATTTTTATGGTAAATGTTACTGAGAAAAGGTATAGGGAATTTATTTGGCTACATTTTAGTGTATAAAGAATTACTGTAAGTCAGTTATGGCCGGTTTTAAAGAACGTGAAAGGAAATTATCTTACGCTCGAGCAAAGCTCGTAGCACATTGACCAGGGCAGTGGGGCGACACTGGGTGCAGTGTGGGTTGAGCTTGGCAGAAGGATACACGGGGACGCAAGTAGTGCTTTGTTCTCTCCCAGAAAACATTCCATAACCAAAAAAAACAAGGACCATTTCATTCGACACAACTGTCGTCAAATGGTTACAAGCAGTTGAAATGTGCACATACGCAGCCTGCGTCAAACTGTAACAAGTGTATGAAATTTGCACCGCACCAATAAATACCAGAGGGTTAATTTTTGACACCCAAATTTTGCAGAAGTAAAACTTTTTGCTAAAGAGCACCATGTTTGCCAGTTGTGTCATACAGAAGGTAATGGGTTGATTCAAACTGGAAACTCAGTTTTTCCCCAAATTGTTCTGATTACATACTTGATAAGTAGGGATGAATGAACAGTAATGGATTGACTTTCAGACCAAGTCAGTCTGAAAGTATGACATAGTGGGTGGTCACTTGCCACAGTTTGTGTGTGAAACTGATGAGGTTGTATAGTTGTTATCTTCATATTTGCATTTCTGGTGCTTTTAAAAACAATGACAGTAATAATTACATTATGGTTTATTGAGAAAAATATCCATCCATCCATCCATCATCCAATCCTATGTTGCCCTATGAGGAGTCTAGGAGCCTGGAGCTAGACAAATTGATCCTGACATTTTAGATGAGAGTGACCAGCCTCACTCATCCCTGAGTGGCATTACATGAGCAATAAACCCCATCCACCCCTTGGATATAAATCTTCACCAGCTCAATCCAATTGGAGCGCTGTAATTACCCACTAAACCACCAGGCGCCCAAATTTGGTTATGTAGTTACCACCCAGCTTAGTAAATGGTTTCCTGGTGTACAGGAAACCATTTGGCTTGTCACCCAGTGTAGAGTCACCCACAGGCAGAAGGAAGAGGAAAGAATGAAGGAAAGAAAGACAGAAGAGTGAGTGTAAAGTTACCCGTAGGCAGAAGGACGAGGAAAGAATGAAGGAAAGAAAGACAGAAGAGGATGGAAGGAAAGAAGGATGGAGGAAAGGGGAGACACCCGAGAGCAGCACTACATCGCATGAGTGGATGGTGAGTGTCTACACCTACCACATATACATTTTTAAATTCTGTGCATGAGGCTCTCTTGTAATTTCACTGATCTTGGTAAATTTTTTTGTGAAACTGTACTGAAGCCCATGCGTATAAATGATAGTTTACTGTAGTTGTATTTTGTCTCAGTAGGCTATGATATAGTCTTATTATCCAAGTGATAGGTTTTAAGTTAAAAAATTGCAGAAATGCATACTGTACAGTAATTTTGAAGCAGTGTATTATAAAATCTCAACAAAGTTATATGGTATACAGACTGACAAATAGTTGTTTGCCATGTAGGGGTTTCATCCCAAGGGACAGTCCTCTGTTACCATTTGTTTCACCCCTACTATTAACCTGATCTAACATATCCTAATCTAATCTTATTAAATATAAGCTAAACCTCACCCAGCCAACCCTAAACTATTTAATCTAAGCTAAACATAAACCTAACCTAGCTTAATTTAATGTGTTGAGTTTATGTTGAAGATTTGCTGATTTGCCCATAATTTTTTGTTTTTTCTGATCTGAAAGTGTGATTATCTGATAACTTAGTTTTTTAAGGTTCATTTGATGTTGATTTTTGTCAGAAATAAGAAGGACTTTACATGATATGGCACTGGCTTCCCTGATGATCGTAACCCATGAACTGTGAAGATGCACTGTAAGTGTAAGTGCTTTGTTATGATACATGCAAAATTTATGCAGTAGGGATTTAGAACTTTTCACTTTCTAGCTAGAGCCAGTGGAAAGTACCGATGTGAAATTGTGTTGATTTTAGAAGCAAATCTTCTTCTTCATCTTTTTAAAAATATAAAATGAAAACAGAATCTTTGGTCAGATGATTATACTGTCCCATGTTTTATGCCTGCAGGTACAACCCAGAAAACATTGCTACACTAGAGCGGTATGTGGAGCTACAGGCACGGGAGAATACTTACGATTTGGAGGCAAACTTGGCACTGCTGAAGTTGTACCAGTTCAACCCTGGTACTTACCAGAGCACAGTTGCATGTCATATCCTTATGAAGGCTCTTACCAATCTCCCACACACTGACTTTGTTCTTTGCAAGTGTCTTCTCGGCCAAGATCAGGTTTGTTAAGCATTTTTCCGGGCAGAATTTGTCAGACGTTTTTGCATATAAACAGAACAACATTTATTGATTACTGTTTGTCATGACTTGGAGCAAAATGATTCTCTTATTTTTTTATTTTTTTTTTTAACCTCACTTCCACCTTCCAATACTTTATACCTTGTACAAAATTACACCTTCCTGCTTTTATCCCCATCCTCTCTTTGTATCTTTCCTTAAGTGGTGATCACATGAGGACATTTTTTTAGCATATGAGCTCACTGGAGTCATTTTTGTTTGGGTAGCTATACCACTGGCATATATGATGGACCTGCACATCATAAAGGAGAGTCCTTTCCCACCTTCAGAGAAGAGTAATTAATTTTCAGACTTTGCTTTCAGGGCAAGCAAATGTTTGTAATAGTAGTATTAATAGTTGTATGCCCAGGTTTATCTGAATGCGAACACAGTGGACTACAGATTGAAGCTGCCTTTCATCTGTAGTCCACCACCCTCCTTTGGGAGATAGGGAGAGTTTAGGGACAGTTCTGTAACCATCAGAGCTGCCTGTTTATAGTGGTACCATGACATGAAGGCATCCTTCTCCAACACCAGCGTGATTGTAATTGGTGCTTGTGGTATCATGTCCATGGTCAGGCATGGTTCCCAGGAAGCAGTTTGTCTATCTCTATATCTATTTCCAGAAGCCTTAATCCCGTAAGGGGTGGCCACAAATAAATCACCCTATCGTCCTGTCACCCGCCATTTCACTGCCCTGCTCCCAGCTCACACCCCCATCTCTCATATACCTCTTCACTTCATCCCTCCATCTCATCCTTGGCCTTCCCTTCCCTCACCCCCCCCCTCCACCTCACTCACATACACTCTCCTCATCAGTCTCTCACTCTCCATCCTCTGCACATGGCCTAACCACCTCAGTGTGTTTCTCCTAAGGCTTCCTATCACATCCACATCCACACCACAATGCTCCTTCACATTCTCATTTGCCAGTCTGTCTCTTCATGTGACTCCACATGCTCCTGTCAACTAATTCATTTCCACTGCTCTCAGTCTTGACTTCCGTCCTTCCAACAAGGTCCAAGCTTCACTTCCATACGTTAGAGTTGGTATCACAATACTATCATATAGTAACTTTTTCACTTCCATGCTCACTTCCCTGTTTCTTATCACTGCTTTCAAGGAACCAGCAACCTTTCTTCCTTGTTGTACCCATTCAAACACTTCACCCTCCAATCTTCCATCCTTACCCATCACACTACCCAAGTACTTAAATGCACTCACATTTTCCATTTCCTCCCCATCCAACCTCACTGTACATTCAGTGACATCACTTCTCTTGAAGACCATAACTTTACTCTTCCCTACATTCACCTTTAGATTCCGTTTCTTACACACTCTCCCAAACTCATCCACCAAGCCTTGCAGCTCACCTTTATTTTCACTTAACAACACAGTATCATCTGCAAACAACAGTACAGGGAGTTTCCAAACACTGCCCTTTCTCATTAGGGCTGTTCCAACATCCACTGCCCTACCTTATTTCTCTTTTATAACCCCATTCATTTACAGACTGAACAGCCATGGAGACATTACACATCTCTATTTCAGTCCAACCTTCAAGTAGAAATATTCACTCAGTTCATTATCCACACACACTGCAGCCTTAGTACCCTCATTTATACTCTTCACAGCATTCAACAACTTCCCATCTACTCCATATATTCATAATGCTTAACCACAATCCTTGTCTGTCCACCCTGTCATATGCTTTCTCCAAATCCATGAAGGCCACATACAACTTCTTTCCCTTCTCTAGAAACTTTTCCACTAAAGATCTAAGAATGAATATCTGATCTACACAACCTCTTCCCTTCTTTTCCAACTAATTCCTCTTATTTCCCTAACTCTGTCATTAAGTTTCTTACCATATACTTTTCCCATTACATTAAGAAGACAGATGCCCCTATGATTACCACACACTTCTTTTTCCCTTTTTCCTTTGTACAAGGGAATAATTATACCTGACTTCCAATCCTCCAGGACTCTACCTTCCTCCCAGGCCTATCTGCACATCTTCCTTTTCCATTCTACTACTATCTCTACCCCATGCTTCAGCATTTCACCACACACTCCATCATTTCCTGGGGCTTTCCCCATTTGACTTTCTTCATTGCTTCCACAACTTCCATCCTACTGATTTCTTCCTCTCTTGCCACATCCCTCCTTCTCCCAGCCATTCCCAAGCCACTTATACTCGCATTACTTTCATTCTCTATGTTCAGCAATTCCTTAAAGTGTTCTCTCCATCTGCTCACTTTCCTCCCTTCTCCACTAGTAATCCACCATTTTTATCTTTCACTCACCGACTAACTTCATTGTCACCCTGTCTAACACTCTTTACCTCTTTCCCGAACATTTTATTACATTCCCTGCACTTTACACTCAGATTCCTTCGAAATTCCTCATCCACTCTCTTCATACTCTCTTTTACTAATCTTTTTACCTCTCTCTTCCTCTCTGCATATATGGTAATCTTTCTAATAATTGATGTAATAGAGCCAAGGGCATGTCCGGAAATTGGGTCCGTCTGGAAATTGGGCCTGAGGCTTCTGGACACGTACTTATGGACCCTAACCCAGCCTAATTTAGAAAACCAAATACATAACTCCCTACCGGACATGCATAGCAGCTATTTAAGACCCTATTCACACAATTAAGGAACACAAAGCATGAAATAAATGAAAAGGAACCAGAGAATGAGGAATTAGAGGTGAGTATGGAAAATATTTAGCAGTTGACAGGGTACCCCTACCAGACATGAACAGTACCTAATTAAGACCCCATTCACACAAATAAGGGACACAAAACATGAAATAAATGAAATGGAACCAGAGAATGAGGAATTGGAGGTCAGTATGGAAAATATTTAGCAGTTGACTGTAACTCCCTACTAGACATGAACAGCACCTAAAGACCCAGTTCACACAAATAAGGGACACAAAGCATGAAGTACATGAAATGGAACCAGGGAATGAGGAATTAGAGGTGAGTATGGAAAATATTTAGCATTATCCAGGGTGCTTACAACACATCCATGGCCGTCGTGAAGAATAACCCATCTCCTCTCAGACTCTGGCAGTACGAAGGTGCACCTGAAGCACCTACAGTAATCCAGTGTTGCACTGCACTTAATCCTTGGCACTCTGATGCGCATTCTTTTCTTACTTGCGCTGCACTTGAATCTCACCAGTGTTGCACTCTGCGCTTAAGCCTTTGCACTCTGAATTCTAATTTCTTCAACACTCCACATTCTTTTCTTACTTGCTCTGCACTTGAAACTCACCAGAGTACAGTAGCACTCTGCACTTAAGTCTTTGCACCCTGAATTCTAATTTCTTAACACAGCACAACACTGTAAATCCCCATGTGGCCTAGTGGTGAGTTTTTGTTGTTTATTCACTGTCAGAGTCCGAGAGTAGGTGTTGCAGGAGGCCAAGGGGCACATCGCTGGGATGTGGTGATGGACTACCCACTGTAGACGACTCCGAAGATAGCCGCAAACTTACGTCCAGTGGCAACTCCACCGTGGCCGATGTTCTGGGCTGTGGCTCGGAGGTGGGAGGCCTGTCTTGGGGAGGCAGTGGTGTGGAGCCAGGGCTGTGCATGGCAGGGATCACGGGCCTGAAAAAACTGTCAATGGTTGCTTGACGTAAGGAACAGCAATTCTGGCGAGTGATGATGCGCTGCATAAAAGCGTGCACTTCCTTCGCAAGTCCCAGGGGCCTCATCTCCTTTTTGCAGTCCGAGTGTTCAAGGTAGTCCAGGATGAACTCCACATGTTCCTGGAGTGCACTTAGTTTGGGCATGGCTGGAGTAGTGGCACGCTGAGAAGACTCCGCACCATCCTCGCTGTCCTCACTGGAATCTTCAAGCTGAGTATTTGTACCTGCAACTGAAGATGCGATTTCGATATTGGACATGACCTAATACCCAGGATCGCCCTTGTTGTCATCCGACCACTCACGCACATTGTCCACATCCACCTCTTTGCCAGTCGCCCGAAGATGTGCATGGGAGTCATCCATGTCGAAACCTAGAAAGTCGTCCACCACATCCTCTCTGTGAAGCAGACGGGACCAACCACTTTCCAGAGTCTTGACAGGGACTTCCTTCCATGCACTGGCCTAGTTGTAGATGGCTGACTTGAGGTTGTAGTGGCAAAGTTTTTCCACAGTCCGCTGGCCTCGTGTGTCCCATCCCTCCCTGCACTCATCCTCGTTCTTGAGAACAACCATCACCTCGTCCAGGAACTTCCATCGATAACGCCTCTTCGTTGCCACAATCACTTCTTGGTCCATTGGTTGGATGAGATCAGTCATATTAGGTGGCAAAAACAAGCACCTAATGTGGCCATTCTCAGCCACCAACTCCTTGTTGGACGGATGCACAGGTTCATTGTCCAAGAGAAGGAGAGCCTTTACCTTGTCGCACGGGACTCCCAGTATGTTCTTCTGATAATCGATGACCTCCTTGATGAAGTGCTGGTGAAACCAGTCTCTGAAGATCTTGGCTGTGAACCAAGCCTTCACAGAATGGTACCACATGACAGGAAGGACATCTATCATCCCACAAAGGCACCGAGTCTGCTTTGCACAGCCAACAATAATGGGCTTGAGCCGGTGCATGCCGTTAGCATTGACGCAACACAAAGCATATATCTGTTGCTTCGAGAGCTTGCAGCCAGGTACATGCTCCTCTGTCTCCTCTGCCAGAGTGTGGGTTAGCAGCGAGCAATAGAATAGACCAGTTTCCTCAGCGTTGTAGACTTGACTGAGAGTGAGGCCCTCCCTGTTGATCAAGCCCGTCACCTTCTGCCGAAACTCCTCTACTCTCTCCTCATTGGTGTCCAGAGTGTCGTAACTTGAAAGCAAAGAGCCAACCCTCAGATGCCTTGAAGTCTTGGGTGTCGTGTAACCTTGTGAACTTATCGGCAGCAGCCTTCAACTCTGTACCACTCACCAGGACACCAGCAGCACATTGTCAGTACCAAATCGGCGTAGAGCAGTCAATTTTTGCAAATCTGGGATGGTACATAACCTTCCTCTGCATGTTGTGTTTGGTTTTCGATGCGAAGTCAGCTGTGTACTGGGTGAGTTTGACCTGGGATTTCTTGATATCAAACAAGGTAGAGCGGGCCAGGTTGTACTCTCGGAGGATGTGAGACGTCAACCATCCTGCGTCCATCTTCTCCAATATCTCCCTCTTCTTCTTCAGAGTCTGGACCACTCGTTTCCTCTTGTCGGACGGCAGGGTCATCATCACTCACACATGAGTAAGAGGCAGCAGAGGAGCATCAGGGCCTGCAGCAGACAGGGCACCACCACAAAAGC
>JAGKTI010019545.1:0-16916 GCA_018397915.1 Birgus latro | reverse complement strand
CACTCACCCCACCCAACGCACCCCATCCACTCACCCGACCCACTCACCCACCCGACCCACTCACCCACCCAACGCATCTCATTCGCCCACCCACCCATCGCACCCTATCCACTCATCTGCCCATCGCACCCCACCCACACACTCACCCACCCATTGCATCCCACCCACTCACCCACCCATTGCAACCCATCCACTCATCCACCCACTCACCCATCCATCGCATCCCACCCACTCACTCACCCATCACATCCCACCCACCCACCCACCCACCCACCAAACACATCCCACCCACCCACCCACCCATTGCACCCCATCCACTCATCCACCCACTCACCCACCCACTCACTCACCCATCGCATCCCACCCACTCACCCACCCATCACATCCCACCCATTCACCCACCCATTGCACAGTACCCACTCATTCAGTGCCCCGACCGACCAATAGACCGACCAACTGGTCGATAGGCCAACCCTCGACTGATTGACTGACTGACTGACTGACTGACTGACTGACTGACTGACTGACTGATCGACCGACCGACAGACCGACAGATCGACCAACCAATCTATTGAACCACCAACTGACCATTCCTGACCGAACAACTGACCGATTGACTGACCAACTGATTGACCGACCGACTGATTGATCAAACTATCGACTGAACAATCAACAGATCGACTGACCAACCGATCAACATACTAAGCGATGGATCGATTGATCGTCTGACTGACTGACCAATTGATTCACTGATCATCCAGCCAAGGAACCAATCATCAGACCGATGAAACATTCATCCGACTGATTGATCAACCTACCACCTGAAGCAGGTACCAACTGACCGACCATTTGACTGACTGACCCTCCTGACCGAATGATCGACTGTTCAGTGAACCGACAGACTGGCCGAAAGATCGCTGGCCGACCGATCGCTGGCCGATCGATCGATCGATCGACTTATCAATAAACTGACCAATGAGTTAACTGATTGAATGACATACAGACGGATTGACTAACTGACTGAACGACTGAATGACCAGTCGACTAACAGACTGAATGACGGACTGAGTGATCGATCAACCAATCGCTCAACTGACCAACCGACTGATTGACATTCCAGTTGACTGACTGATCGATTGACCAACCAAGCGATAGGCCAACTGATTGACACTGACCAATGGATTGACTGACTGAATGACCGACTGATTGACTGACCTACTGACAGATCAACCGACTGACCAATTGATTGACCAACTGATCGAACAATTGACCGATCGTCCAATGAAATGCTCGATAGACTGACTGATTGATTGAATGACCAATCAACCGACCAATTGACCAACCAACTGACTGATCGACAGATCAACAGATTGACCAACTGACCAAACGATTGGCAGATTGACCAACCGACCAACCATTTCACAGATCAACCAATCACATGACAGACCAATCGATCAACTGACTGATGGACCGATTGACTGATTGATTAACACAGACCAATTAACTGACTGACTGACTGATTGGCTGAACGACATTTGGCCATTTAATTGAATAACTGACCGACCAATCGACCGACCAACCGACCAAACTATCGGCGAACTGACTGACTGATCAGTTGTCCATTTGACCGACGGAGAGATCAGCCAACCAACTGACCATTCGATCATCTGTTCGACCGAATGAGCAATTGATGGACCGACTGACCACTCAGTTATCAACCAACAGATCGACCAACCAGCTGCTTGGCCAACTGACCGACAGAGCGACGAACAACTGACTATTCAGCCGACTGACAGAGTGATCGTCTGCTCGCCAGCAGACCTATATAACAATCGACTGACTGACCAATTGATCTACCAGTCGACTGACTAACCAACCAATTGACTGACTAATCAACTGACTTATCAACCGACCGATCAGCTGATCAACGAACGGCCGATCGATCGACTGACCGAGGGACCAATCAATATAGTGACCAATCGACCTATTGACTGATCAGCAGACTGATTAATGTCGATCAGCTGGCTATTTGATCAGACAGTCAGTAAAATGGCCTGTTTGTTGATCGATCGGTTGATTAGAAGGCTAGTCAATCGGTCAGCCAGTCAAATGATTGGTCAGTCGATTGGTCAGTTGATGGGTTGGACAACTGACCGATCTATGGGTTGGTCAAATGGTCAGCCAAATGCTCGATTGGTCATTAAATTGGTCGATTGGTTGGTCGATCGGTCGGTCCATCAATCGGTCAGTTGGTCAACCAATTGATCATTCAGTCGGTTGGTCATTCTGTCAGTCGGTCGGTCCGTCAGTCAATCAGTTGAGCGGTCTGTTAGTTGATTGGTCTGTTGGTCAGTCAGTTGGTCAGTTGGTTGACTGGATGGTTAATTGGTTGCTCGATTAGTTGATCAGTTGGTCAGTTGGTTGGTTGATTTGTTGGCTGGTCATTGGTTGATCAATCAGTCTGCTGGTCAGTCATTCATTCAATCATCAGTCTGACTAGTTTACTGACTGACTGATCAATGATCAACTGAACGACTGACTGACAGACCAGTTGGACGACAGACTGACAGACTGATTGATCAACAGACCAACTAACCAACCGATCAACCAATTGACAAGCCAACTGATCATCCAGGCAACTGGCCAACCAATCGACTGAACAACCAGTTGACTAACTGAATGACTGAGCAACTGCTTGACTGTCCATCAATCAACCAACCGATTGATCGAGTGACGGATCAGTTGACCAACTGACAGACCAATCAACGAATCTACTAGTGGACCAACCAACTGACAGAATGACTGACCAACCATTTGGCAAATCAGCTGATTGACTGATCAATTGATTGACCAGTGACTGATTGAATGATTGACTGACTGACCAAATGTCTGACCAACTGAGCTTTCATTGTTAGGTCAACCGACTGACTGAATTATTGATCAATTGACCAGCCAACTGAATGACAGATCAGTCGAGCACCTGCCCACCTGATCTATTGACCAACTGATCGACCAACTGATCGACTAGATTCAATAATCGATTGATTGGTTTAATAACCGATTGACCATTTAGCTGACCAAATGATTATTTGATTGTCCAACCCATCAACTGGACAACCGATTGACCAACCAGTCAATGGACAGATCAACTGACCAATTGACCAGCATTCTGATCGATCGACAGACTGACAAGTTTACTGATCAACCGTCTGATCAAGTGGCCAGCCAATCGACGGACTGATCGATCAACTGACTGACCGATCAACTGACTGACCAATTGACAACAATCAACTGACCAACCAACTGACTAGATAACCGACTGACCAATTAGATGATTGACCAAACAACCAACTGATCAACTGATGGATCAACCTTCCAGTTAACCCACTGACCAATCTATCGATCAACCAACTGATCAACCGACCGAGAAATTCAGTGATCGATGGATGGAGTGATCAGATGATCGATGGACTGAATAATCGAGTGATCGATAGACTGACTGATCGCCTGATCAGTCAACCAACAGATTGGCTGACCGATTGACTGATGATCCACTGATCAACTGACTGATAGAATGGCTGACCAACTGATCAAGTGACCGATTGCCTGACCGATAGATAGATTAACTTACAAATAAACCGACCGACCAATCAACCGACTGATTGAGTAATTGACTGAACAACCAAGTAACCAATCAACCAACCAGTTGACCAACTGACTGACCTACTGACTGACCTACTGATCAATTGACCAACTGATTGACAGTTTGATCGACTGACTGATTGAGACTGACTGACTGACTGACCAACAGACTGATCGATTAACCTTCTGACTGATCAACTATTCGACCAATCGACCAATTGATCAACGATCGATCAGTCAGTCTAACCAGTCGACCTAATGATCAATTGATCCAACCAAACAACCTACAGATTGATCGACCAATTGGCCAGTTGATCGAACCTCATTAGACTGACTGATTGAATTATTGATTGATCAACCTACTGTGAAACACATTGTCCAATCAACTGACTGACCACTGGATCAACCAACCTGTGTTGTCCAACTGTCAACTGACCAGCTGAATGACAGGTTGACTAACTGACTAATCAACTGATCGACTAAGTGATTGGCTGACAGACCGATCAACTGATCAATCGACTGACTGACGAACGACTGATCGACTAATCGATAGACCGACTGATCAACAGAACGCCCAACCAATCGATTGACAGACTGACCAATTGACCGACCAGCCGATCGATTGAATGACTGACCATTCAACTGACCACTAGATCAACCGACGGACTGATGGATCAACTGATCAATCGATCAATCAGCCAATTAATTGAATGACTAATTGACTGACTGACCAACTGACCAATCAATTGAGCAATTGGTTGACTGACTAATTGAACGATCAACCAACTGGCCAACTGATTGATCATCTGACCTATTGATTGACCAAGCAATGGATGGACAGACCGAGCAATCATTAGACCAACCAACTGACAGATTGATTGACTGACCAAGCAATTAAACCAACCAGCCAACCAATCAACTGATTAACTGACCAACTGAAGGATTGGCTGACCGCCTGAACAGCCGACCGATCGACTGATTGACCGACCAATCAATCTACTGACTGATAGGCCTATTGACTGTTCGATCTATTGGCTGATCAGCTGACCGATTGATCGATTTTTCGACCATTTGATCATCCAGCCCTCCTATCGATTGACTGACTGATCGACTGACCAGTCGAACGATTGACAGACTGGTCAATCGTTTCATCAACTGAATGATTGATCAACCGACTGATCAATCTACCAACCGATCAATCGATCTAATAACCGATTGACCGATCAAGCATTTGGCCAACCAGTTGAGTTACTGGCTGACCAATCAAGTGTTCGTCCAACCAGCTGACTGACCGATCTGTTGACTGGTTGTCCAACGTATTGACTGACTGATTGACTGACCATTCAACTGACCGACAGAGTGATTGACTGGCCTTCCAACTAACTGATAATTGACTGGTTGCTCAACAGTCTGACCAGTTTACTGACCGACTGAACGACTGATTGATCAACCGATCGCTCGATCAACTGACCTTTTGACTGACCAGCCATCCTGTTGACTGGCCAACTGGTCGACCAACTGACTGACCGATCAACTGACCAACCGATCAAGTGATTGGCAGACCGACTGATTGACCGATTGCCCGACTAATCAATTAACCGGCTGACTGATCAATCGTCAGACCAACGGATTGACCAACCAATCAGCTGACAACTTCATTTTCTACGAAATTATTTTTACATTATAATGGTGGTCCCAAGTCTCATGTAGGTTTAGGCTGGAGGAACTTGTGAGTGCGGGAGCCTTCTTGTTTTGTTTTCCTTATCTTTGCTTTGTAGGACAGACATAGTCATAGTCTACTCTTTAAAGAATGACATCAAAAGGGCAAACAGGAGTGTGTTTGTCTTCACTTTACTCCTTTGGAAACCAAAAGTTACTCTTAGGTTCGCTCTGTATTTCTGACTTTTTTTTGTTTGTATTTTTCTAAATACTTTACATTAACTCTGCGAACCTCAACCATGCTCCCAACCTCAGTGATGAGCTTGTTTCTCTTACCCATTGTTCCTGTCTTCTGTTCCTTTGTCTTTGAAGTATAACGCCCTCTGTTCTCACCCTCAGGCAATGCAGCATCTGGCCAACCCACTCTGTACTCACTTGATGGCTGTGTGTGGGAGTCCGGACTGACACTAGGCCGCAACATGCTGTTCTTCTGTGCCGCACCCACCGCCACACCCCTGGCAGCGATCGCCACACAGCTGCTGGCGGAGAGGGCGGCGGTCACTTCACTCCTGTCCTCAGCACCCACCAACAAGGAGGTGTGGCACGTGGCCAGGACTGAGGCCAGTGTGCTACTCCCCCAGGGTATACCTGGCACTAGGTTAATGGCACAGGTTACTTTTTGAGGTGCCACACTGGGCTTTGTTAATTTCTAAGGTGCCACAACGAGTTAAATTTTTTTTGAGGTGCCTCACGTAGTTTCAAGGCCAAGGCTACTGTGTTACCCCCTTACAATTAGTGGCACAGGTTATTTTTTGTGGTGACACTTGGTTTTGGGGGCCAAGGCTGCTATGTCATCAGTGAAGCTATCCCAGCCACTAGATTAAAGGTGCAGCTCAATCTCTGAGGTGCCATACTTAGCTTTGTATTTAGTTTATGTGCCACCTTTTTGTAGGTCAAGGGTGGCACTGCTTGAAGCTAACCCTGACACTAGGTTAATAACAGGTTACTCTTAAGGTTTCGCTGGTTTTGCTGCTTTTTGAAGTGTCACAGTGAGTTTCATAGAACAGCACAAGGTTAATGTTACTTGTAATTTTTAAAGATGCCATATGCTTTTTAGGGTAAAATCTGTGGCACTCCCTGAAGGCTAATGGCACATGTTGCCATAATCTTTTCTAGGGTCAAGGCTATTGTGGCACTCCCTGAAGCTATCTCTGGCACTAGTTCACCTTGTAAAGTGATTTTGACTTTTTTTCATGGTCAAGGGACTACTATTCCGGGAGGATAGAAGACCATGTGTAAGATGAGGCTGTGTAATGGGAGGTCAAAGTATGTCCTAATGTGCTGTTATTTAGGACCAGAGTCGAAATAGTCGAGTTTCTGCCGTTTTTGTATGAAGTACTAGTTTATGTCTCTGTCAGGGCATGGTCTGATGTGTTACTGCTGTTTGCTGTTGTGTTACTGCTGTTTACTGTTGTGTTACTGCTGTTTGCTGTTAACCCCTTCAGTCTCATGTTATTCTTGCTACTTGTAGATAAGTTTTATTGAGCTTAGTAGTGAAGGGTTTACTTCTTGTAGTGAAGGGGTTAATGAAGGCCTTAACTTCTACGGTTCGAAGTCTATCCCAAGTTGAAAAAAAAAAAAGTTTGTATTTATCAAGAATCAGGTTAAATATGTTACTGGGTTCAAGGGGTTATGGCAGGTTCACTGTTTAGCTCTTTTTAGGGACCTCACCTAATGGAATGTGAAAAAAAGAAAATAGAAAAAAAGGTGAAAAATGTAAGAAAAACTAACCTTTCTTACCCAACTACGCCAGACTAAAATATCTTTCAGGTCTACCTTACCCTACTCCACCCAACTTAACCCAACCCAACCCAACCCTACCCTACCGTACCTTATCCTACCGTACGCTACCCTACCTTAACCTACCCTACTCTACCCTACCCTACCATACTCCACCCAACCCCATCCCACCCCACGCCATCACTCCTTAACCTACCCAGTCTTACCTTACCTCCTTTCTTTCCCTATCCTACACTACTCTACTCTGCCGTAACCCACCTTACCCTACTCAGCCCTTCATTGACCTCTACCAAACATATCCCAGACTTTTGTATCTGTCTTCTACTCATTAAAACAGATTATATTCCATTAATGCTTTGCGTAATTTAGTTTACTTACTTTACCTCAACGTAGAAAACCTCATGTTATTTCGTCTCTCTTACAGTACACTAATGTTACTTAACCCTTTGACTCTGGGACTTCTTCTAGCTGAATAAAATCGTCTGACGTTAAGGAATCCCAAGTGCAATGAACGTAGTAGTTATGAGCTCAGATTTTGGAAACAGTCTTGCTTAACTAGCCTCGCCTGTGACAATTTTCCATGGGTTGTGTAGGGGTTCGTGAAACAACGTTTGGCTGTTTTCATAAGCATTCATTGGGAATAAACAGCGACTACATGCAGTATATTGTTTCCTGCGGCACTGAAGAGGAACCTACACGTGTTGGAGCTGTGGCTGTGGATGGAGCAGCTGTGGCATCCACCGAGGAGCCAAACCCCATATTTCCCTACACCTTGCCGTGAGAAGGACATTGAACTGACCCTGGCAAGGAGTTATATACCACAAGGTGTGCCACATCCCTGTGTGTATCTACTATACTGTACCTGTAAGACGGCCTCACAGAAGCAATTGCTTACCTGTAATCAACATATCGGTTCGGCCAGACAAACCAGGGTTAAGCTACAGCTGTTTCCTATACAGTCTGACCATAGGCGACATGGTGCTGCATTTAGTCACTGCTTACTGGTCACGAATACTTATGCATGTCTCTGAGCAGCCCAGCGTTGCTTCCCGAGCCGCCCACACTTCATATAAGTTGAGATTTTATTTTCATCACATGTATCACTGGTAGATTGTAAGATGAATATAATATTGTTGATGTTAACCTTAGCTGAGTACAAATCGCTTATTACAGGATATTGTGTTGTTTGTTGTTAGATGTGCCTTCTGTACATTGTGTTTGTTTATTTCTATTGTGCTGCCAGCTCATTTTCTTTTTCATTGGTTATATTGATGCTTAATTTAAAATCTTTCCCTCTCTCTCCCCCCTCTCTCTTTCTGTATGTCTACGTGTATCTATATCTATCCACCTGCTTGTCTATAACATGTTTCTATCTGTGTCTGTCTGTCTGTCTCTCTGCCGTCTACTGTCTACCGTCGTTTCCATGATACAAGTGTATAGTTGTGATCAATACTTTTGTACGCTCTCGAAACAGCATCAAAACGGTACGATCTTCCCAAACTAACCAGTAAAACTCCAGAGGACTTGATGGGGTGGAATCTCGCTCCAAGACCTCGGAACCTCATGTGTGTAAAGGGATTATTGACCGCAGCTGTACAACCACGAGCAGAATTTCAGCGATAATCCCTTGGCAGTTTTTTGTCCTTTCTTCCATAATTTTCATTCCTCCCAGAACCAGAGTTTCTTTAGTTCTCATGCTCTTTTGTTGTGTACTTCCTATTTGTAACACTTAAAAATAGTATATGTAAATCCATTCATTGCTTGAGCTGGGAGAGAAGCGTCGGCGAACCTTTGCTCATGGCTATACATAATACAGAGGAGATTACACATTTATACAGTCGACAAAAATTAGTTACAGTATTATCTTTTAACTTTTATAAAATGCTGAATAGTTTGGCGTTAATACTGTTTTTCTAGTTATTATCCTTTATGTGATTTAAACAGGTGTTATGAGAAAAACAAATTTGTTGAATTTGTATTGATTTGTTTTTTGGACAATTATTTACCTCAGCTATACATAATTAATAGTTGTTACATGTTTCCCGTCGTATAAAGTGTTGACATTACTCGTAAATACAGGCACAGTTACAACAAGGCAAATGCTGTATTTTATTTATCATACCTTGTACAGTATGTCATGGTGTGTAGTAACCCCTTCACATATTTTCTATACTCAGTCTTATCTAAAAATGGCTTCAGTTAACTGAAGACCTCTTGTATTATCGCTCATAAAATATCCTTAGTCACGTGAACCCAGGACTCCACAATGAGCACAGCGATTCGAACAGTGTCGGTATTCCATCTTTCGTCGTTCTTTGTGTCAAAATGGCTCACGTCACTTTGGTAAGGATAGTTTTTTTGAGCGATAATTCTGAAGGGGTTAATGAAATACATCTAACCCCTCCACTTAAAAGAATCTCTCCTAGGCAGAGTAAAATCTTCCAGTGGTTGCAAAACGATTGTAAATCGTTATCGTTGTGAAGGGATGATCCCCTCATTACACGGACATATTTCTTGCTACCACCAGGCAGTCTTATTAGGGTTATGATTCTTTCCAGTAGACTGGGATTTAAATCATCTCTACTAAATTCAGTACTACGAGAGACTTCCTCTAATCAGAATAAAACTCCACTGTGGTAGTATAAAGTACAGAGTCAGTGCACTGAGAGGCTAAAGAAATGCAATATCAGAGTCCAGTTCCATGTTAACATTAACATTTTTGCAATAACATCTTAAAAGTCTTTTCAGTGTGTAGGCCTTGGTCATATAATAACTGCTCTACGGGCTACTCGATCTTTTAATGCATCTCTAGTTAGTCCATTTACCACAAGGCCTTTACATAAAACCTTATCAAGTGTTCTTAAACCTGTCGCATGGTACTCTGCCTTCAACATTCACAACAGCAGTCCTCCTCACCCAGTTTACTTCACCCTTTTCCCCAAAGTCCATATCTCTTCAACAATCCCATTGCGTTACATCTCCAAAACGCTTCATACCAAACCGTTCTTTCTGTGTTTCACTATCCAGCCTGTCTCTCAAGGAGGCACTACTCATTCACCTCACATCCTCATCTCAGTTTTCTCAAACATTTTGCATCCCCATCCTCTACTGGCTACGTTTCAGTGCCATACAACGTCACACACTTCTCACACAGATAACATAAACTGTCTTCCTTTGTGTGAAATGCAGATTATATATTTGTGGAAGAAATGTTACGAAGTTCTTATGGCAGCGAAAAGGCGACTCAAATGACTTGTCTGTGGTTTCACACGAGAACAATGGTTAGAGTGCTAAAGCACTCAGGTCATCGCTGTTCCTTACAACAGACGGAGAGATTCTTCTCTTAAATCCGATGACATCCCTCTTAAGTCAATTCTTACTATCTCCAGATGCTTTTATTAACGTAGGAGAAACCTCTCATTTTGATGGGTTTTATGAATTCTACAAGTGACCTCGAAGTCTCTCCAAAGCTGTATAAATCGTCTAAGGGCAGCACCATCGTTGTGAAAGGGTTAAGCAAACTCCACTATCACTAGTTCACTGCTATATACACATATGCATAAATTCACATATATAGCAAAGCTAAGTAATATTTTTTAACCACATATACAGTACACAAATCACATTAAATACAGCGACCTTTCTTCTTTGAATAACTTAGAAATATTCATTACTGTTTATAGCCTCATAAAAATACATGTTCATCAAAAGGAAAACCATGTCATGCTGTATCTGAGAATTATGAACTAAATTAGTCGGCTGATGAAACTGAAGGCTGACTGCATGGACGAGAGAAGGTAGGAAGAAGGAAACAAGGAACTATATGAAGGTGTACTGGTGCCCACAGTTACGTATGACATGAGGTTTTGTTACGAGATGAATGCGAGAAGTCAGGAGTGAGAGAAGTGGAGTTAACTGTTCAGGGTTGTGTGGGATGGGTAAAGTGCGTAGGATATAAAATGGAGATTCGTTCAGATGCGGAATAAGGAAGTCTATCGATAAAGGACTTTTAGAGAGCTTGCTTACAATGGTATAATCACATATATTATATAGAAAATGTTTAGTGTTTTTTTCTTGAGTGACTAATATTTGGTAGAAGGCGAAAAAGGCCTAGAAGAAAGTGGATACACACGATAATTAATTGTGGGGAAGCAAGGTATGGAAGTTGTAGCAAAGGAACTGAAAACAAGGGTTCGGAATAGCTGGATGGAGTATGTACAGTTGCTACCAAACAAGGACTGACCCACTAAAGGTGAAGAGTATGTCTTTCCATCCAAACTGGACTGCGAATCAATCGGTCAGTCAGTCAGCCACTCTCAGTTATTCAGTGAGACTCAGTCAGTCAGTCAGTCAGTCAGTCAATCAATCAGTCAGTCAGTCAGTCAGTCAGTCAGTCAGTCAGTCAGTGTCTATGTACGTGTGTGTGTGTATGTGTATGCGTAGGCATGTGCATGTGTGCGAGCGTGTATGGGGGTGGTGAGACAACACCTGTCTGCGTAAATTACTCGCACAACAAGACTGTTATACATCAATATTCTTAATGCAGTGAGATCGACCTCTTCCACTTTTGGTAGATCGGTGTCGAGCAAAATTATGAACCTGTGATATACATTGCAAAGAGAAACCCATTAAAAATCTGAGCTGCTGTATGCTGTGTATTACTATGGGAGAACTGGCAAGGTTAAGTTAGGTTAATTCATGGAATGCTAAGGTTAGGTTAGATGTAGTCAGGTTAGGTGAAGTTTGGTTTGGTTTGGTTAGGTTAATTTAGGTTATGGTTAGGAAAGGTTAGGTTAGGTGAGGTTACGTTAGGTACGGTTTGATTAGCCTAGAAAAGATTATGGTTAGGTTAGGTTAGGTTAGGTTGGTTGAAATGAGGTTAGAAGAGGCTCGGTTACGTTTCGATTAGATGAGATTAACGTAGCTTAGGTTAGGTAAGGTTAGATTAAATTAGAGTAAATTCCCGTGGACCAAATTATAAAAAATTCACTTATATATTTCGCATGACACCAGGTAGTGGACGCAAAAGTATGTTGTAAGTACATGTCAAAAGCTGCATCCCGCTTTTAACTTGGCAGTGGACGAATGACTGTCGTGTTAAGTGTGTCTTGACGGTTTTGTGTGTGTGGGGTTGAGGCAGGATATCGAAGGCAGGCATGTGTGAAAGAGTGTGATGTTTGATAATTCTCCAAGTTTTATGTTCTCTCCTCCTTTGTCTCTGGATCTTACCTCATTCTCACTTCCTGGATAAGAATGAAGAATGTGATAACTACGACAATAATGCTTAAAATCATAAATAAACAAGTAAAAAAAAGCGTTAACATTTTTATGGATTCCGTAAAGCACTTATTTGTACACCATACTCTACACCTCACTAAGTATACACATAAATGATAGACAAACACTTAAGTACGGTATAACGCCTCTGAGTAACAACACGCACTTTCCAAATTAACCCTTTGACTGCTGTATCTGACCTTTAAGTCTTTCCTTTCGGCAAACTTCAGGCTATTAAGTTCATATAAATGCTTGAAAGAAAAGTTAAAACCTATCTTGATGGACATTTCCGTCGAGACATCAGAATTCTATATACAGTATACTACTCGAGCTAACGTCAAACTGTCTTGCACTTGGAATCCTCTGTCAAATTTCTATGTTCATTCTTGTTAACTTCAATTTTTTTTTTGCTCAACTTAATAAGGATATCTAGTAGTTCAGGGGTTTATGAAGGCTATATCCAATTCCTCCATTTCGAAAAACCGTCCCACCAAAGCCGAAAAATATATATCAATTTGACCGCAGGAAGATAAAAAAAAAAAAAAAAAAGTCGTCATCGGATTTCAGGGACTGAGCTCAAAGAATACCATTGCAGCCTAAATGTTTACACCGATTTAAACACTAACAGGATAAGAACTTGTATAATAAAAAAAACTAGGACATTTTACAAACAGAAAATGCAGCCAAACCTATTTATGTAACTCTGGGAGAGGTTGTTACATGTGAATAAGGCACGTTTTGGCGAGAGAAAGTATAATCCCGGATCGATCTGAGGCAATCCACCTCCCCGAGGTGGACTGAGCTGGGCAATCCTGGATTGTGACATCACACCAAAACAAATATAGCGTCAGCTCCTACATTGTAAGTGCCGTATTTACTTTTTTAAATAATATACTGATAAAGTGATGCTGCCAGTTACTAAGGTGGGTATAAGGGGTCAGCTGTGTCTGGTTTCATCAGTAATGGGACCATATTGCTGAAAATGAGAGCAGTGACTGCTGACCAAGCCATCCGTCTGAACTTTCAATCGCCATCGTTTTGTTTACAAGCAGGATAATATGAACAAATAGTGCATAAATCTCTCTCTCTCTCTCTCTCTCTCTCTCTCTCTCTCTCTCTCTCTCTCTCAGTACTGAAGTGCTGCTCTGATTAATGTCCTGTTCGTCAGAGAAAGAATAGGTTTCCAAGATAAAAGTGAAAGGTTCTGATGCGAGATAATTACAGAGAACACAGAAGGTAATATTCTCAGTCCTTAAGAGATGTTGCAACACTTCCCTCTCATTGATTAATATTGCTTGTTGCACCTTCATATGGCATTGGGAAAGTACGCCCTCAAGCGTTTTTTTTTCCCTTCAGAGGATTATTTTAAAGGTGAGTGAAAATTGCAAAATTAATGAGGATCCCATTCTCAACCGTTAAAAAGCTACAAATGATGGGTTAATTATGAGGTAGACCATTTTCGCCCATAAAGTCATCAGTATTCTACTTCCATAACGGCTGAGAACTGGACCCAAATCAGTGTTAACATTATCACGTAAAATGAACTATAAAATAACCTCTTAAAGGTTTAAAAAAATCTCGCGGGACACCCTGGATAGCTGTGTAGTGGAGGTAGGTGGTTATACAAGAGTTCCTCAACACCCTTTTTTTTCCCGAAAGAGGATGGTTGACTTCCGAAGAGGGGCAGCTTCGGCAGGCAGTCCACTGTAATCATGATTCCAATGAACTTGGGGCTGCAACAACCACCAGTACTGCTACACCACAATGGCATGCTATGCGCGCAAACGATGTCGATATTAAATACTAAACTGATGTTTAATAATGTCCAGCTCGTTCCTGCATCATCCTTGAACATGCTTGGGGTTTCATTCACTCGGGATTTATCTTTAAAATATAACACGAGAAATTAAGAGTATTCTACAAAATTAATCATGCAGGAAGGAGGACTGCGAAATCTTTTAGGAGAAAGATAAAACAGCTTTAGGGATGGTACTAGTTTGTGGGATATGTGGCGCATGAACATGCACTAATAATTATGGAAGTATGAGGCACATGAGGAAATGGCCACAAATACCCATTACAAAAAAGGCGAGTTGATAGATACTAATATGGGTCAACTTGAAAATTGCATACAAATTTCTCAAGATAACTTAAAAACTTTCTACTGCTTTTATCTCTTACCAGAAGAGAGTGCCTGGTGTTAGTCTACAAGAAATACCATATTGCATTTGTAGCAGCCGAAGGTTTAGAATAAACTGCCCTTTAATAAGTCTACACACTAAATCACACCTACATACAAGGCATACGACCAAGTCATACATCGACCCCGATGAGGAACATTTGTTCAAACGTCAGTGATTACCACCACGTATTGTTTCATGCAAAGGTGTGTTACTTAGATGTCCTGCTCCAAGCACACTCATCCACTTTACCGCCCACACTCTCCAGAGGGCCTTAGGCTTCCCGGTCTTTGGAGATTGGATTTTAGTGCTGTTCTAACAAGCAACAAAGGCAGGTGTTTAAAAAAATAAAAAGGAACAATGTGGTTGGAAGTAGTACAACTATCACAATGAATTATGACTGGGTAAAACTTGTACCATAGCTACTACAAGGAACAGGTTACCTCAGAAAAGGCAAAAATAGTACCACAGCTGCCATCAAGACCAGTTTGCCTTGAAATTTGTCACTGTAGGTAAAAGTTGAACCACAGTCATTACTAGAAACAGACTGCATAAAAAATAATGTGACTACAGAAAAGTGTAGGAAGACACTCATGTTAAAAAAGTATCGTTCCCAGCTCACTATACTCACTGGGGGGGCGAACTATAAAGCTGTAAATCCTCTCATGGCCATATTCTTTGTAGTAATTAAATCTATTCCAGCTGACTACAAACGATATTCAGTTGACAATGAGTTCATAGTGTAAACAAGGTTCACCATTAGCCCTTACATTGAATGGGACAGCTCTTGTACTCATTTCTAGCTAACATCAAAAGATTTTATTCGACTAAAAGTGAATCACAGGAGCCTGAGGGAATGCGGTCACCATAAACTATTTCTTTGTAGGGACATCTTTATTTTTTTTCCCCGCATTTTATATCAAAGATCTTATTCAGTTGAGTGAGTCATGGGAGCCCGAATGCTGAGCACAATATACATGAGGGCAAAAGCTTAAACCTTGACGCCCCCTTCCCAGAAAAAGTACACTCGAGAAAGGTTCCAAATCATACCTTTGTCCACCATATCAAACCACTGAAGCCGAGACAGGTAGACGTTAACTGTGTGTGAAAGGGAGAGGACGGAAAGAGAAGGGGGAAGAATCAACTGCCCTAATCCTCCTGTTCCCATAACCCCACTCTCTCATACAGTGTTACCAGACATGTGGGTGTTTGGGAACTGCCTTGCTTCTTCCCGTCTCACGTTACTGGTCAAACTGATGGGCGAGAGAAAATGGAGAAATGAATTCCCCGAGCTAGACCTTGACCGATCATATAGCCCTGCTATATGACGGGAGAGAGCTACCTCCCTCAGCAGGGCAGCTGATGAGCGAGAGTGTAACGTGGAACATTCAAGTGTGCATCTGTTGTGAATGCCGGAATGTAAATCAGTTCAGAGTCCTCAGTAAACATTAAACACCCATAACTATATTGTACCCTGGCATATAACTTCAGTATCGTACATAACAATAAATTGGAAATGATATTTGTAAAATAAAACTTCTCACACCCTTGCTCATGACCGGCGGGTCCTCCCTCTCTCACCTCTGCCGGGGAAATGAGGCAGCGCAGCCCGGCAGGGTTCAACGTCTCAGCGGATTTGAGGCATGGTGGTGAACTCGGCGAGGGATGGTTCGAAATGCCAGTACAACTTTTTGCACAACAGTGACTTCTTTCTCCTGTTTATTTTTGATCTCACAAGACAATTTTATATATATCAGGGGAGATATTTCGATTGCAGGAGTTAGATATAGCATTCATTAACTCGTCCAATACGAGGGAGTTTTCCTTTGTTGCATAAAATCATACAAAGGCGAATAAAGATGGAAAAGAGGCTTCAGGGGTTCAGAGGATTCGAAACAGGGTGATGAATTCTGGGAGCAAGGAGGGGGGGGGATTAAGTTTGAGCAGCCGGTAATAACAACGTCACTTTAGTTACTTATTTCTACAATATGTTCTTTCTGTCTCCAGTATTTTGACCTGCTTAGGTTAGATAAACCCTTCATCAGCCTTTGAATGAAGAAAGGCCGTTAACTAAAAAAAAAAAAAATGCATATGAATACTGAATTCCGCAACGGGGGGGGTTCCTAGAGCCGATTTTTACGCCTCCTCCGTGGTGGCTATTTATATCTTATTCTTGTCATCTCCAGATTGTTTTATATTGCTGAAGAGAGAAATTTCGAACATGGGAGGGGGATTAGATAAAATAACCATAATTAACCCCTGCAATACGACTTTAAGCGGAATTAAATAGATTGAAGGCCGATGAATTAAAATCGTTTGCACCCCAATGGTTGCCTCAAATGAATGTGGTAAATACTC
>JAGKTI010019544.1:0-16916 GCA_018397915.1 Birgus latro | reverse complement strand
GATTACCAAAAATGTTAATCATAATTTCCTGCTTGCAATTTAATTTTCCCATACATGGTTCTTAAGTAAAACAGCTAGAAAAAAGCTAGAAGATGTGAATTTCATGTCCGGTCCTAACCTAACCTAACCTAACCTATGGTTACCATAAAGATTTTCATGCCTAACCTGTTTTCATCATGCTGTTAATGTGTTAAGAAATTACCCTAAATATTAATCATAATTTCCTGCTTGCAATTTAATTTTTCCATGCATGGTTCTTAAGTAAAACAGCTAGAAAAATGGTGGAAGATGTGAATTTCATGTCCGGTCCTAACCTAACCTAACCTATGGTTACCATAAAGATTTTCATGCCTAACCTGTTTTCATCATGCTGTTAATGTGTTATGAAATTACCCTAAATGTTAATCATAATTTCCTGCTTGCAATTTAATTTTTCCATGCATGGTTCTTAAGTAAAACAGCTAGAAAAAAGGTTGAAGCAGTGAATTTCATGTCCGGTCCTAACCTAACCTAACCTATGGTTACCATAAAGATTTTCATGCCTAACCTGTTTTCATCATGCTGTTAATGTGTTAAGAAATTACCCTAAATGTTAATCATAATTTCCTGCTTGCAATTTAATTTTTCCATGCATGGTTCTCAAGTAAAATAGCTAGAAAAAAGGTGGAAGATGTGAATTTCATGTCTGGTCCTAACCTAACCTAACCTATGGTTACCATAAAGATTTTCATGCCTAACCTATTTTCATCATGCTGTACATGTGTTAAAAAATTACCAAAAATGTTAATCATAATTTCCTGCTTGCAATTTAATTTTTCCATGCATGGTTCTTAAGTAAAACAGCTAGAAAAAAGGTTGAAGCAGTTAATTTCATGTCCGGTCCTAACCTAACCTAGCCTATGGTTACCATAAAGATTTTCATGCCTAACCTGTTTTCATCATGCTGTACATGTGTTAAAAAATTACCCTAAATGTTGATCATAATTTCCTGCTTGCTATTTAATTTATGCATGCATGGTTCTTAAGTAAAACAGCTAGAAAAAAGGTTGAAGCAGTGAATTTCATGTCCGGTCCTAACCTAACCTAACCTAACATTGTGTTATTCATAATTTCCTGCTTTTAATTTAATTCTTTCATGCATGGTTATTAAGTGCACCAGCTATGAAAAAGGTTGAAGTAGTGAATTTCATGTCCGGTCATAACCTAACCTAACCTAACCTAACCATTTTTCTGGTAGCATTTAACATCATTTACTGTATTTGATGCTTTTTATCCAATAATTTAGTGCATAAAATGTGAGAAAAGATGATTTCCATGTCCGATACTTACTTATACTATGCTGGCAAGTTCTGAGCTCCTATGACTCACTCACCTCTAAATCATCATTTTTTGGTTAAAATTCAATAAATTCATGCTATGTGTGCATTATTTATGTGAAAAGGGACCTAAATAAGTGCTATACATGTCCACTAGGGAGGTAGGAAGGTAGTTTTCTGATTTAGGTTAGGTTAGGTTAGGGTCATGAAAAACCAGTGCTGGAGCTTCAGGACCAATATCCGGACAAAACCAATATTTGGACATGCCTTTGGTTCTATTACAACGGATATTGGAGAGATTACTGTATTTAGATCTGGAGAAGGCCTTTGACAAGGTACCCCACAAGAGACTAATATGGAAATTAGAGCATATCGGAGGAGTGAAGGGAAGCCTCCTGGAATGGATGAGAGACTTTTTGAGTGACAGACAAATGAGGACAGTAATAAAGGACAGGACATCTGGATGGAGGAAAGTAACAAGTGGTGTCCCACAGGGCTCGGTGTTGGCACTAGTAATGTTCCTGATTTACATAAATGATATGGTAATGGAGTGAACAGTTATGCAAGTCTGCTGATGATGCAAAGATCTTGAGAAAGGTAGAGGTTGAAGAGGACTGTAGAATGCTACAGGAGGATCTGGATAGGATACATGATTGGAGCCGGATGTGGGAAATGAAATTGAATGCAAAAAAAATGTAAAATATTGGAAATGGATAAAAGTACCAAGAGGCCATCATTGAATTATTTGATGGGTAATGTACTAATTAGAAAAGCGAGAGAAGAGAAAGATTTGGGAGTGCTGGCCCAGGATAGTTTGTCACCTGAAAAGCATGTAAGATAGTTAGAGGGACATAAACTTTTGACCAATACAAGAGTGGCATTTCATTACATGGATGAGGAGATGATGATAAAATTGATAGTGGCCATGATCTGCCTCAGGTTAGAATATGCAGCAGTAGTGCGGTCCCCACACAAAAAGAAAGATATAACCAAGATTGAGAGAATACAAAGAACAGCAACCAAGATTGTCCCCAGTGTGGCAGATTTATCGTACAGAGAGAGGCTGAAAAGGCTGGATTTGCCTTCCTTAGAGGAAAGGAGAGAGAGGGGCGACATGATTGCAGTGTTCAGGACCATGATAGGAGTAGATAAAACTGACAGAGAAAATCTGTTTGTGTGGGATGAGAGGGTAACAAGGGGACACGGAATGAAACTAAAGAAGCCAAGCTGCTTGAAGGACATCAAGAAATATAGTTTTCCTTATAGATGCATAGACCTGTGGAATAGCCTGGACAAAGAGATCGTCCAGTCTTGTATCTTCAACGAGTTTAAGGCAAAATTTGACTTATTGAGAAACAGAGATGGGACCCCACGAGCGTAGCTCATTTCCTGTATGTCACAATTAGGTAAATACACACACACACACACACACACACACACACACACACACACAAAAATGTAAAATATTGGAAATGGGTAAAAGTACCAAGAGGCCATCATTGAATTATTTGATGGGTAATGAACCAATTAGAAACGCGAGAGAAGAGAAAGATTTGGGAGTGCTGGTCCAGGATAGTTTGTCACCTGAAAAGCACATAAATAAGATAGTGAGAGAGACATATAAACTCTTGACCAATATAAGAGTGGCATTTCATTACATGGATGAGGAGATGATGAAAAAATTGATAGTGGCCATGATCCGGCCCAGGTTAGAATATGCAGCAGTAGTGTGGTCCCCACACAAAAAGAAAGATATAACCAAGATTGAGAGAATACAAAGAACAGCAACCAAGATGGTCCCTAGTCTGGCAGATTTGCCATACAGGGAGAGGCTGGAAAGGCTGGATTTGCCCTCCTTAGAGGAAAGGAGAAAGAGGGGTGACATGATTGCAGTGTTCAGGACTATGATAGGAGTAGATAAAATTGACAGAGAAAATCTGTTTGTGTGGGATGAGAGAGCAACAAGAGGACACGGAATGAAACTAAAGAAGCCAAGCTGCTCGAAGGACATCAAGAAATTTAGTTTTCCGTATAGATGTATAGACCTGTGGAATAGCCTGGACAAAGAGATCGTCCAGTCTAAAAACGTAAATGAATTTAAGGCAAAATTTGACTTATTGAGAAACAGAGACGGGACCCCACGAGCGTAGCTCATTTCCTGTGTATCACAATTAGGTAAATACACACACACACACACACACACACACACACACACACACACACACACACACTGGTCGTAGAGAGAGAGAGACGGAGCTGCTCCTGGATCGAGGGGAAATAATCGCAGAACTAGCGGCGAAAAGGAGATAGCCTATTGTGATTATGTAGTTGAATGCGTGAGTGGTGGTCCAGTTGGATATTAGTTTAAAAAAAAACGCAAGTTTCGGCCCTAAAAATACAAGACAAAGTGAAAAAGAAAGTTTCCATGTGGTTGTATAATGGCGGAGAGAGACGGAAGATTGTTTACAACTGGCGAGGGGGAATTTGTGGGCTTCTCTGAGCAAAATGTAGGTAAAGGAAGTGATAAGCTGCAACAAACAAGAGTAGCAGGAGTAGAGAAAATGGCAGAGAGGAATGTCCAGGAGTTAAAAAAGGTATGGGAAGTAATTAAGCAGCTGCCGGAAGGGACCATAGAGGAAGAGAGAGAGATTAAAGTCCTACAGAATAGACTGGAAAAAGTTAGCACACGTAGTGAGGAACAAGAAAAAGAAGTCACAGAATTAAAGGTGAGTAACGAATCCGCATCAAATGAAATAAAACAGCTGAAGAGGGAGAATAAGAGGTTGGAAGATGAAAGGGACAGAACAAAAAGGAAACTAGATGAGTATGAATCAAAATCGAGGAGGCAAGATGAGCATATTCAGGAAATCAAGGAGCAACATAAGGGGTGGAAGAAAATACAGGAGGAAGGAAATGTAAATTTGAAGGAGATCATAGAACAACAAAGTAAGGAAAAAGTGGAGAAGGAAGTGGTTAGAGTACTAAGAAGTAGAGAATCTTTGGTCAGGGATGTAGCAGACAAGAAAAAATGTGAGATAATTTTAGGAATAAAAGAAAAACGAATGACAGTAAGATCTGAAAGAGAGAGAGAGGAACTGAGCAATGCTAAAGGAATAATATCACTGGTTATGGAGGGAAACAATGAAGCCCAAGAAGAGATTGAAGAAGTGTTTAGGTTAGGAAAGTACGAGGATGGTGGGGCAAGGGCCTTGAAAGTAAAGTTTAAGTCCCAAGTAACAGTGAATGAAATCATAAGTAGAACATGCAAATTGTCAGAGAAAGAGGGGTTTAAAAATGTTTGGATTAGGAGAGATGCAAATGAAGAGGAAAGAGCTAAATTAAAGGAGTTAGTAAAGGAAGCAAAGATAAAAAAAACGAACAACGAATGGAGAAAGAGAAGACAGAGTTCTATTGGAGAGTTATGGAGCAGAAATTGAGAAAGTGGTACCAACGGAAGGAAGGGGAGACGAGAGTATAAAAAACGATGAAAAAAGTTTGAAAGTGGCATACACAAACACTGATGGACTAATATCGGCAAGGTTAGAAATCAACGATTTTTTGAGGGTACACGAACCTGATGTTATGTGCTTTGTAGAGACTAAATTGAAAGAAGATACTGATATTCATATGGGAGGTGGGAAATACAAATTATGGAGAAGAGACAGAAAAGAAAAAATGGGAGGAGGAGTGATGATAGCAGTGAAGGACAATATAAACTTAGATACTGTGGAAATGGCAGAGGGCAGGGTCGAAGCGATGAATATGAAATTAGAAACTGGGGAGAATGGTAAGAGAGATATGGCAGTGGTATATGTTCCCTCTAAGACGAGAGCATGGAATGACGATGAATACCAGGAGATGTTGTCAGACATGGTTAGTTATCTACAGAAAGTGATTGAGAAAAGCAACAATATAATCCTAATGGGTGACTTCAATTGTAAAGCGGTGAACTGGGAGGAATGGGACTCGGGAGGCAGCGAAGATTCGTGGGGCACTAAATTGTTAAATATAGCAGTGAATAATGTAATGACACAGTGGGTTAAAGAAGAGACACGATTAAGAGGTGATGACACACCAGCAAGATTAGATTTGCTACTATCCAAAGAACCTGATGTAATTGAATCTTTAAATTATCTGTGTCCTATACAAAAAAGTGATCATGTGGTCATTGAGTTTCAGATGATAACAGGGAATGTGGTGCCAAGAGATGAGCTTTATAGGCAAGGAAGATACAACTTTGGGAAAACAAACTTTGCAGAATTGAGAACATTTTTTGAAAATGCGGACTGGAGAAAATTCAGAGAAACAAGAGAGATACAGAGGAAGTGGGATATCTTTTTAGACCTCTACAATTTGGGAGTGGAAAAATATGTGTCAAGAGCAAGTGGGAAAGAAAACACGAAAAAGGTGTGGTTTAATAGAAGGTGTATGATAGCGAAAAAAAGGGACATGGCATGGAACAAATGGAGAAAGAGAGGTAATATCAGAGCAAAGAAAGAATGTAAAAGAACTAGAAATGAATATACAAGAATACGTAGAGAGGAAGAAAGGAACTTTGAAAAAGTATTGACAAATGTAAGAATGAACCCAAATTGTTTTATAGATTTGTTAATGGCAAATTGAAGCAAAAGGAAGGAATCACCAAACTGAAACTAGAAGGAGAGGTCTACAAGGATGCAGTAATGCAAGCTGAAGTAATGAACAAATGTTTCCAATCGGTTTTCACTAAGGAAAGGGAGTTTGTGAAAGGAGAGGGAGTGATTAGAAATGTAGTGATAAAAGATATAAAAGTGGAAGTGCAGGAAGTGTATAAATTACTGGGAACTCAAGACGTAAGGAAAGCCACAGGACTGGATGGAATCTCTAAATGGGTACTGAAGGAATGCAGAGAACAACTGGCGGATAAGATTCACAGTTTAATTGTGTGCTCCTTGGAAGAGGGGAAAGTGCCTCGGGAATGGAAGAGGGCAAATGTGGTGCCAATTTATAAGGGAGGAAACAAGGAAGAACCCCTGAATTATAGACCAGTGTCCCTAACCAGCATGGTTGTGAAATTGTGTGAGAGAATGCTGAAAGCTAGATGGATAAAATATCTGGAAGAAATGAATATTTTGACTGAAAGTCAGTTTGGATTCAGAAGTGGAATGTCATGTGTTTCCAACTTGATGAGCTTCTACTCAAGGATGATTGACGTGCTACAGGAGAGAGACGGTTTGGTGGATTGTGTGTACCTGTACTTAGACCTGAAGAAGGCCTTCGACAAGGTACCACACAAGAGACTATTATGGAAATTAGAGCATATTGGAGGACTGAAGGGAAGCCTCCTGAAATGGATGAGAGACTTTTTGAGTGACAGACAAATGAGGACAGTAATAAAGGACAGGACATCTGGATGGAGGGAAGTAACAAGTGGTGTCCCACAGGGCTCGGTGTTGGCACCAGTAATGTTCTTGATTTATGTAAATGATATCGTATATGGAGTGAACAGCTACGCAAGCCTGTTTGCTGATGATGCAAAGATCTTGAGAAAGGTAGAGGTTTGAAGAGGACTGTAAAATGCTACAGGAGGATCTGGATAGGATACATGATTGGAGCCGGATGTGGGAAATGAAATTCAACGCAAAAAAATGTAAAATATTGGAAATGGGTAAAAGTACCAAGAGGCCATCATTGAATTATTTGATGGGTAATGAACCAATTAGAAAAGCGAGAGAAGAGAAAGATTTGGGAGTTCTGGTCCAGGATAGTTTGTCACCTGAAAAGCACATAAATAAGATAGTGAGAGAGACATATAAACTCTTGACCAATATAAGAGTGGCATTTCATTACATGGATGAGGAGATGATGAAAAAATTGATAGTGGCTATGATCCTCCCCAGATTAGAATATGCAACAGTAGTGTGGTCCCCACACAAAAAGAAAGATATAACCAAGATTGAGAGAATACAAAGTACAGCAACCAAGATGGTCCTTTGTCTGGCAGATTTTCCATGCAGAGAGAGGCTGGAAAGGCTGGATTTGCCCTCCTTAGAGGAAAGGAGAGAGAGGGGTGACATGATTGCAGTGTTCAGGACCATGATAGGTGTAAATAAAACTGACAGAGAAAATCTGTTTGTGTGGGATGAGAGAGCAACAAGAGGACACGGAATGAAACTAAAGAAGCCAAGCTGCTCGAAGGACATCAAGAAATATAGTTTTCCTTATAGATGTATAGTCCTGTGGAATAGCCTGGACAAAGAGATCGTTCAGTCTTATATCTTCAACGAGTTTAATGCAAAATTTGACTTACTGAGAAACAGAGGCGGGACCCCACGAGTGTAGCTCATTTCCTGTATATCACAATTAGGTAAATACAATTAGGTAAATGCACACACACACATTTTTTTTGAAAATGCAGATTGGAGATAATTCAGAGAAACAAGAGTGATTCAGAGGAAGTGGGATATCTTTCTAGACCTCTGTAATTCAGGAGTGGAAAAATATGTTCCAAGAGTAAGTGGGAAAGAATACAGGAAAAAGGAGTGGTTTAATAGAAGGTGTTTGATAGCGAAAAAAGAGAGGGACATGGCATGGAACAAATAGAGAAAGAGAGGTAATAACAGAACAAAGGAAGAATATAAAAGATCTAAAAATGAATATAGAAGAATTCGAGGAGAGGAAGAAAGGAACTTTGAAAAAGCTAGAATCGACAAATGTTAGGATGAACCCAAATTGTTTTATAGATTTGTTAATGGCAAATTGAAACAAAAAGAAAGAATCACCAAACTGAAAGTAGAAGGAGAGGTCTATAATGATGCGGCAATTTAAGCTGAAATAATGAACAAACGTTTCCAATTAGTTTTTACTAATGAAGGGGAGTTTGTGGAGGGGGAGGGAGTGACTAGGAATGTGGTGATAAAAGATATAAAAGTGGAAGTGCAGGAAGTGTACAAATTACTGGAAACTGAAGATGTAAGGAAAGCCCTAGGACCAGATGGAATTTCAAATTGGGTACTGAAGGAATGCAGAGAGCAACTGGTAGATAAGATTCACAGTTTTATTGTGTGTTCACTGGAAGAAGGGAAAGTGCCTCGGGAATGGAAGAGAGCAAATGTGGTACCAATTTACAAGGGAGGAAACAAGGAAGAACCCCTGAACTATAGACCAGTGTCCCTAACCAGCATGGTTGCAAAATTGTGCGAGAAGATTCTGAACGATAGGTGGATAAAATATCTGGAAGAGATGAATATTTTGACTGAAAGTCCGTTTGGATTCAGAAGTGGAAGGTCATGTGTTTCCAACTTGTTGAGCTTTTACTCAAGAGCAATTGATGAGCTACAGAAGAGATGGTTGGGTGGATTGTGTATATTTAGATTTGGAGAAGGCCTTTGACTAGGTACCCCATAAGAGACTAATTTGGAAATTTGAGCATATAGGAGGACTGAAGGGTAACCTCCTGGAATGGATGAGAGACTTTTTGAGGGACAGACAAATGAGGACAGTAATAAAAGACAGGATGTCTGGATGGAGAGAAGTAACAAGTGGTGTCCCACAGGGCTCGGTGTTGGCACCAGTAATGTTCCTGATTTATGTAAATTATATGGTAGATGGAGTGAACAGTTATGCAAGTCTGTTTGCTGATGATGCAAAGATCTTGAGGAAGGTAGAGGTTGAAGGGGACTGTAAAATGCTGCAGGAGGATCTGGATAGGATACATGACTGGTGCCGGATGTGGGAAATGAAATTCAACACAAAAAAATGTAAAATATTGGAGTTGGGTAAAAGCACCAGGAGACCATCACTTAATTATATGATGGGTAATGAACCAGTCACAAAAGCGAGAGAAGAGAAAGATTTAGGAGAGCTGGTCCAGGATAGTTTGTCACCTGAAAAACACATTAACCTGTTGAGTCCCGACCATTTTTTTACCCAGCCTACCCCTAGATCCTGACCAATTTTTGCCTTTTTGTTTTTTGGTTGAAACCTTTGCTTTTGGTGAGAAATATCGAAAATTCATAGTGAAATCGCGATCCTGAGGTAACAAAATGTTGATACAGGTGTCACTCAACCTTACGTTTTCCTTCTTTTTCAGGGTACCTGGCTAAGAAAACGAACTATGGCAGGGTTGACTAATTCAAGCCGCTTTAAATTACGTATTTATTTAATTTATTTGGTACGAATTTATGTGTAGTAAAAGTCTGTAATGGTTTTCACACAATACTATAGGTGTTTATAAGCATTGTTCACTTACCCAAAACCCAGTATATGACACCTTCCTTTACGACAATACCACCTCATCACTTCTGTTTGTTTCTACCTCTAGCTTCTTTGTTTCTTTGTCCTCCACCTCAGGAATCACTTTCACCGTGAATTTCGTCATTAGAGAGACCGTGGGGCAACATACCTTTACTGGCTAGGTTACTGCTAACAGGTGAATTGCCCAGTGTGGGGGGGAGGGGGGTTAGGAGGGGCCAGGCAGTATCTGACAGCAGGTAGTGGAAGGTCTCCCACATATGCCTACCAAAAATCACCCACAAATGTTGAAAAATGTGCACACAATGCGCCTTGCAATTGCGTGATGTACGATGCACGTCGTTGGGTCTGTCCACGGAAAAAAGTAGTGACGTGCATTGTACGTCGTTGGGACTCGGCGGGTTAACAAGATAGTTAGAGAGACATATAAACTCTTGACTAACATAAGAGTGGCATTTCATTACATGAATGAAGAGATGAAAAAACTGATAGTGGCCATGATCTGCCCCAGGTTAGAATATGCAGCAGTAGTGTGGTCCCCACACAAAAAGAAATATATAAACAAGATTGAGAGAATACAAAGAACAGCAACCAAGATGGTCCCCAGTCTGGCAGATCTGTCATACAGTGAGAGGCTAGAAAAGGCTGGATTTGCCATCCTTAAAGGAAAGGAGAGAGATGGGTGACATGATTGCAGTGTTTAGGACCATGATTGGGGTAGATAAAATTGATAGGGAAGATCTGTTTTTATGGGATAAGAGAGCAACAAGAGGACATGGACTGAAACTGAAGAAGCCACGCTGCTTGAAGGACATCAAGAAATATATTTTCCATATAGAGGCATAGACCTGTGGAATAGAGTGGACAAAGAGATCGTCCAGTCTAAAAACTTTAACGAGTTTAAGGCAAATTTTGACTTATTGAGAAACAGAGACAGGTCTCCACGAGCGTAGGTCATTTCCTGTATATCACAATTAGGTAAATACACACATAAGGTCTCCACGAGCGTAGGTCATTTCCTGTATATCACAATTAGGTAAATACACACATACACACACACGCACGCCACTCGCTGACGCAGTGGTAGCGTTCTCGCTTGCCATCTGGTAGACGGGAGTTTGCGCCTCGCTCAGGTTGCGAAAAATTTCACTGACGAAGTGGGTGGTTACTGTCCCCCTTGAGCAAGGGGATGTGTGTGAAGGTCACAGCCTTGCCCATAGATTGGACTATATGAGCTCTGAGCTCCCTTCCGGGAGGATAAAAGCTGACAATCACTACCATCAAGTGATCCTGACCGACCCGGTAAGTTACACACACACACACACACACACACACACACACGCACACACACACACACACACACACACGGTTGGGTCGCTGAGAGAGACGGAGCTGCTCCTGGATCGAGGGGAAATAATCGCTGAATCAGTGGCGAAAAGGAGACCAACCTATTGTGATTATGTGGTTGAGAGTGTGAGTGGTGTTCCCGTCGGATATTAGTTTTAAAAAACGCAGGCTTCGGCCATAAAAAACAAGATACTGTATAGTGAAAAAAAAAGTCTCCATATGGTTGAAACATGGTGGAGAGAGACGGAAGATTGTTTACAACTGGCGAGGGGGAATTTGAGGGCTTCTCTGATGATGATGTAAATAGCGGAAGTGATAAGCTGAACCAAACAAGAATAGCAGGAGTAGAGAAAATGGTGGAGAGGAATGTCCAGGAGTTAAAAAAGGTACGGGAAGTAATTAGACAGCTGCAGGAACGGACCTTAGAGCAAGAGAGAGAGATCAAAGTCCTACAGAATAGACTGGAAAAAGTTTGCACACGTAGTGGTGAACAAGAAGAAGTCACAGAATTGAAGGTGAGTTATGAATCTGCATTAAATGAAATAAGACAGCTCAAGAGGGAGAATAAGAGGTTTGAAGAAGAAAGGGACAGAATGAAAAGTAGACTAGGTGAGTATGAATCCAAATCACGGATCCAAGACGAGCATATTAAGGAAATCAAAGAGCAACATATGAGGTGGAAGAAAGTACAGGAGGAAGGAAATGTAAATTTGAAGGAGATTATAGAACAACAAAGCAAGGAAAAAGTGGAGAAGGAAGTGTTTAGGGTACTAAGAAGTAGAGAGAATCTTTGGTCAGGGATGTAGCAGACAAGAAAAAATGTGTGATAATCTCAGGAATACAAGAAAAACATATGACAGTAAGATCCGAAAGAGAGAGAGAAGAACTGAGCAAGGCTAAAGAAATAATATCAGTGGTTATGGAGGGTAATAATGAAGCCCAAGAAGAGATTGAAGAAGTGTTTAGGTTAGGAAAGTACAAGGAAGGTGGGGCAAGGCCATTGAAAGTAAAGTTTAAGTCCCAGGTAATGGTGAATGAAATCATAAATACAGTAGAATGTGGAAATTGTCAGATAAAGAGAGGTTTAAAATTGTTTGGATAAGGAGAGATGCAAACGAAGAAGAAAGAGCTAAATTAAAGGAGTTAGTAAAGGAAGCAAAGATAAAAAACGAGCAGAGAACGGAGGAAGAGAAGACAGTGTTCTATTGGAGAGTTATGGATCAGAAATTGAGAAAGTGGTACCGACGGAGGGAAGGAGAGAAGAGATTATAAAAAACGATGTAAAAAGTTTGAAAGTGGCGTACACAAACATTGATGGACTAATATCGGGAAGGTTAGAAATCAATGATTTTTTGAGGGTACACGAACCTGATGTTATGTACTTTGTAGAGACTAAATTGAAAGAGATATTTATATTCATATGGGAGATGGGAAATACAAATTATGGAGAAGAGACAGAAAAGAAAAAACAGGAGGAGGAGTGATGATAGCAGTGAAGGACAACATAAATGTAGATACTGTGGAAATGGCAGAGGGCAGGACTGAAGCGATAAATATGAAATCAGAAACTGGGGAGAATGGTAAGAGTGATATGGCAGTGGTATATGTTCCCCCTAAGACGAGAGCATGGAATGACGATGAATACCAGGAGGTGTTGTCAGACATGGTTAGTTATCTACAGAAAGTGATTGAGAAAAGCAACAATATAATCCTAATGAGTGACTTTAATTGTAAAGAGGTGAACTGGGAGGAATGGGACTCAGGAGGCAGCAAAGATTCGTGAGGTACTAAATTGTTAAATATAGCAATGAATAATGTAATGACGCAGTGGGTCAAAGAAGAGACACGATCCCAAGGTGATGACACACCAGCAAGATTAGATTTGCTACTAACTAAAGAACCTGATATAATTGAGTCTTTGAAATATCTGTGTCCTATAGGAAAAAGTGGTCATGTGGTCATTGAGTTCCAGATGATAACAGGGAATGTGGTGCCAAGAGATGAGCTTTATAGGCAAGGAAGATACAACTTTGGGAAAGCAACTTTGCAGCATTGAGAAAATTTTTCGAAAATGCGGATTGGAGAAAATTCAGAGAGACAAAAGAGATACAGAGGAAGTGGGATATCTTTCTAGACCTCTATAATTTGGGAGTGGAAAAATATGTGCTAAGAGTAAGGGGGAAAGAAAACAGGAAAAAGGAGTGGTTTAATAGAAGGTGTATGACAGCAAAAAAAGAGAGGGACATTGCATGGAACAAATGGAGAAAGAGAGGTAACAACAGAACAAAGGAAGAATGTAAAAGAACTAGAAAGGGAGTTTGTGGAAGGGGAGGGAGTGATTAGAAATGTAGTGATAAAAGATATAAAAGTGGAAGTGCTGGAAGTGTATAAATTGCTGGAAACTCAAGATGTAAGGAAAGCTCCAGGACCGGATGGAATCTCTGATTGGGTACTGAAGGAATGCAGAGAACAACTGGCGGATAAGATTCGCAGTTTAATTGTGTGTTCCCTGGAAGAGGGAAACGTGCCTTGGGACTGGAAGAGGACAAATGTGGTACCAATCTATAAGGGAGGAAACAAGGAAGAACCGCTGAATTATAGACCAATGTCTCTAACCAGCATGGTCGCGAAATTGTGTGAGAGAATCCTGAAAGATAGATGGATAAAATATCTGGAGGGGATGAATATTCTGACTGAAAGTCAGTTTGGATTCAGAAGTGGGAGGTCATGTGTTTCCAACTTATTGAGCTTTTACTCAAGGGCGATTGAAGTGCTACAGGAGAGAGACGGTTGGGTGGATTGTGTGTACAGTAATCCCTCTAATATTCGGACGTCCAGTACTCGGATAGACTCACTATTCGGATATTCTGGGCTGCCCAACCCCCAAAATGCCAAAAAATTCGAAAAAAATCAATTTTTATTTTATTTTTTGGGACCGTGTCAGTTTGAATTTCCTGCCTGCTCCGATCGGCTATGTTTACACTCGTGGCGTCTGTCTGTCAGTCGCCATTACCCACTCAGTCACTGACTCATGAACACCTCCGAAAATGGTGGCCATATTGATTGCTTTTGTGGTGATACCCTTCCTCCTACAGTGCTTGATACTGCTCTTCACCTTCTTCATCATGTGTGTGATGATGGAATTTACTGTTATGTACAGTGCAGTGAAGTGATGTGATTCCAGTTATAAAAAAAAAAATATTGTGTAAAGTGTTGGTGATAAGTGCTGGTGATTCTCAGTTGGAAAGGTGTGTCAGGTGCAAGGTCTTCCTGTCAGAGTCTGAGATGATAGAGTGGGCTATTACATCAGAGGGCAGCTTCTTGTTCGTAAGTACCCTAACTTCATGCCTAACCTGTTTTCATCATGCTGTAAATGTGTTAAAAGATTACCAAAAATGTTAATCATAATTTCCTGCTTGCAATTTAATTTTCCCATACATGGTTCTTAAGTAAAACAGCTAGAAAAAAGCTAGAAGATGTGAATTTCATGTCCGGTCCTAACCTAACCTAACCTAACCTATGGTTACCATAAAGATTTTCATGCCTAACCTGTTTTCATCATGCTGTTAATGTGTTAAGAAATTACCCTAAATGTTAGTCATAATTTCCTGCTTGCAATTTAATTTTTCCATGCATGGTTCTTAAGTAAAGCAGCTAGAAAAAGGTGGAAGATGTGAATTTCATGTCCGGTCCTAACCTAACCTAACCTATGGTTACCATAAAGATTTTCATGCCTAACCTGTTTTCATCATGCTGTTAATGTGTTAAGAAATTACCCTAAATGTTAATCATAATTTCCTGCTTGCAATTTAATTTTCCCATACATGGTTCTTAAGTAAAACAGCTAGAAAAAAGCTAGAAGATGTGAATTTCATGTCCGGTCCTAACCTAACCTAACCTAACCTATGGTTACCATAAAGATTTTCATGCCTAACCTGTTTTCATCATGCTGTTAATGTGTTAAGAAATTACCCTAAATATTAATCATAATTTCCTGCTTGCAATTTAATTTTTCCATGCATGGTTCTTAAGTAAAACAGCTAGAAAAATGGTGGAAGATGTGAATTTCATGTCCGGTCCTAACCTAACCTAACCTATGGTTACCATAAAGATTTTCATGCCTAACCTGTTTTCATCATGCTGTTAATGTGTTATGAAATTACCCTAAATGTTAATCATAATTTCCTGCTTGCAATTTAATTTTTCCATGCATGGTTCTTAAGTAAAACAGCTAGAAAAAAGGTTGAAGCAGTGAATTTCATGTCCGGTCCTAACCTAACCTAACCTATGGTTACCATAAAGATTTTCATGCCTAACCTGTTTTCATCATGCTGTTAATGTGTTAAGAAATTACCCTAAATGTTAATCATAATTTCCTGCTTGCAATTTAATTTTTCCATGCATGGTTCTCAAGTAAAATAGCTAGAAAAAAGGTGGAAGATGTGAATTTCATGTCTGGTCCTAACCTAACCTAACCTATGGTTACCATAAAGATTTTCATGCCTAACCTATTTTCATCATGCTGTACATGTGTTAAAAAATTACCAAAAATGTTAATCATAATTTCCTGCTTGCAATTTAATTTTTCCATGCATGGTTCTTAAGTAAAACAGCTAGAAAAAAGGTTGAAGCAGTTAATTTCATGTCCGGTCCTAACCTAACCTAGCCTATGGTTACCATAAAGATTTTCATGCCTAACCTGTTTTCATCATGCTGTACATGTGTTAAAAAATTACCCTAAATGTTGATCATAATTTCCTGCTTGCTATTTAATTTATGCATGCATGGTTCTTAAGTAAAACAGCTAGAAAAAAGGTTGAAGCAGTGAATTTCATGTCCGGTCCTAACCTAACCTAACCTAACATTGTGTTATTCATAATTTCCTGCTTTTAATTTAATTCTTTCATGCATGGTTATTAAGTGCACCAGCTATGAAAAAGGTTGAAGTAGTGAATTTCATGTCCGGTCATAACCTAACCTAACCTAACCTAACCATTTTTCTGGTAGCATTTAACATCATTTACTGTATTTGATGCTTTTTATCCAATAATTTAGTGCATAAAATGTGAGAAAAGATGATTTCCATGTCCGATACTTACTTATACTATGCTGGCAAGTTCTGAGCTCCTATGACTCACTCACCTCTAAATCATCATTTTTTGGTTAAAATTCAATAAATTCATGCTATGTGTGCATTATTTATGTGAAAAGGGACCTAAATAAGTGCTATACATGTCCACTAGGGAGGTAGGAAGGTAGTTTTCTGATTTAGGTTAGGTTAGGTTAGGGTCATGAAAAACCAGTGCTGGAGCTTCAGGACCAATATCCGGACAAAACCAATATTTGGACATGCCTTTGGTTCTATTACAACGGATATTGGAGAGATTACTGTATTTAGATCTGGAGAAGGCCTTTGACAAGGTACCCCACAAGAGACTAATATGGAAATTAGAGCATATCGGAGGAGTGAAGGGAAGCCTCCTGGAATGGATGAGAGACTTTTTGAGTGACAGACAAATGAGGACAGTAATAAAGGACAGGACATCTGGATGGAGGAAAGTAACAAGTGGTGTCCCACAGGGCTCGGTGTTGGCACTAGTAATGTTCCTGATTTACATAAATGATATGGTAATGGAGTGAACAGTTATGCAAGTCTGCTGATGATGCAAAGATCTTGAGAAAGGTAGAGGTTGAAGAGGACTGTAGAATGCTACAGGAGGATCTGGATAGGATACATGATTGGAGCCGGATGTGGGAAATGAAATTGAATGCAAAAAAAATGTAAAATATTGGAAATGGATAAAAGTACCAAGAGGCCATCATTGAATTATTTGATGGGTAATGTACTAATTAGAAAAGCGAGAGAAGAGAAAGATTTGGGAGTGCTGGCCCAGGATAGTTTGTCACCTGAAAAGCATGTAAGATAGTTAGAGGGACATAAACTTTTGACCAATACAAGAGTGGCATTTCATTACATGGATGAGGAGATGATGATAAAATTGATAGTGGCCATGATCTGCC
>JAGKTI010019543.1:542-16917 GCA_018397915.1 Birgus latro | reverse complement strand
ATCATCACAAATACTTTTCATAATGCTCTGCCATCTTCGCCACCATTGCAACACACACACACCATTATCTTAATCTCACATCCTGACTACTTAACAACACATCTTAACCCCTTCCTGTAACCACTCACACCCTCTCCTAATTCTCACCACTCACCCACTTATCTAAATCTCGCCTAACCTAACCTAACCTATCACGACCCATCTATCTGACCCCTGTAACCTCTTGAACCTTCATTCTAATTAACCTTCTTATTCTCAGAACACCTCTAATATTAAATTCCAGATAACGGCAGACGATTTCGCTAAGCTGAGAGTGAGTTGCAGGAGCCTGAGTGCTAATCAACCCTGCTCATACCCTCTCGTCTCAGCACCGAAACCCCTTATCATAACCTCATAAATCTTCAGCTTAACCCCTCATCTCAACTTCATAATTTATCTTAACTCCTCAGTCCCTCATCCCAACCCCTCCTATCCCAGTCCCATTTATCCCAACCCCTCATATCTCAATCTCTCACCCCAACCCACCACCAGATCAAGGTCAAGAATCAGCAGCTCATATTCGTAAACATCGTAAGCATCTAATTTGTCACATTTCTTTTTAGATATGAAACACAAATCAATTAGCATTCTTTCAGTTGACAGGTATACCGATAGTTTTTATTGCTTAGTTCAAACAATAAAACAAAACCCAGTCGAAAAAGAAATGTGTGTGAGTCGAAAAACAAATATACTGTATGTTAGAGAAACAGGAAGCTCTCACCTGTGGACATGGCGACAGACTGGCACTTCGAGTTTTTGAAATTATAAAGAAACTGTGAAAACGGGAACGAATATTTATGTGCTGACCAGGAACAGAAACTAACTTTTTGATGTCCAAACATTAATAACTGAGGCGTGGTTCATCCTTCGATATAAAACTTTTTGCTGTATTTTCTTTTCTTTTGAGACGACCATATTAAAGACAGAAAAAGCAGGAAGGCGACCAGGCGACTGACAGAGTAGGAAGGAAACCAACTAATGCACGTGTATAAAGAAAAATATGCTGTAAAGGCTGGAGCAGAGAAAAAATATACGAACTGAACAGAAATAAATGGTTCATCTTCACACACACACACACACACACACACACACACACACACACACTTACCTTGTTCAGACCATTCTTCATTTTTTTTTCTCTGGGTCCTCGCTCCCCACTCTCTGGTAATTGCTCATTCTCACCACTGTTCTAGACGATTTTATACATCACAGGCGAGTCTTCATTCCCCTAATACAATCGTCTGAGGATGGAAATAATAAAAGAATAAAACTTAGATGTCATTGTAGTGAAAGGATAAAATTCACCTTAAACTCGCCACAAAATTTCGTCTCAGCTTCTCATCCCAACATTCTGTCTTTAAAATCGTGTTAACTTTTTACGCTAACCCTTTATGGTATATGCATCTTAACTACGTCTTGACTTCCTCTCAGCTCTTCATTCTAACCCCCTCCCCATCCCAAACCTTCATCCCAACACCTTAACCCAACCCCTCATCCCAACCCCTCATCTCAACCCCTCATCCTAATCCCTCATCTCAACCCCTCATCCCGACCCTTCATCCCAACCCCACATCTAAACCCCAGTCCAAACTCCTCATCTCAACCCCTTATCCCAACCCTTCATCCTAATCCCTCATCTCAACCCCTCATCCCAACCCCTCATCCCAACCCCTCAGCCGCAACAGCTCATCACCCACCTCTCTTCTCTCCCACTCTAATAATGCTTACCTGCCAAGGATAATTTATACCACCTGAATTTCATGCCCTACTCACTCAAAAATATTATTACGCTCCACGGGGAAAATATATATTCCTTTTACGGCCGTATTTTTAGCTGCAAGTTCACGTGTTTGTTTTTTAGCATCATTGTTCGCTAATTCGTTCAGTAAGATAGTGTATTGTTGTGTTCTTGTTACCTCCAGATGGCTATATTCAACTCAGGGGAGACTGTCTAAGCTTGGGAAGTTAGATACAAACTTGATTAACCCTTTCTCTGCTCGTTCCTCTTTGCTATTCAAAATCCTATGGTTCCATTACCTCTTTTACTCTAACCTGCCCTACATTTGCCATCTCCCTAACTTGAATGCTGAGCTGTAACAATAGATTAGTATTTGAATATGATGCTAGTCGCGAAAACTTGCTATGGAAAGGATGTGGAGCTGCAGCATTGTCCGTTTCTGCCACTGAGCTATATGGAATAAGCTACAAAAAGACCAAAATCTAAGCCGTGTTATGATGAAAGCTGTATAGCGACATAATAACCCATTTGGGATAATATTATCTGAATTTTATATCAACTCTCTCCAAAATACAATCGCTCTTTGCAGTTACCTGTAATATTCCCTTTCTGGTGTATTTTTAGCTACGAGTTCCCTGTTCCGTAATTCAGCGTCATTGTTCCTTAAATGGAGATGATATCGGCGTGTTGCCATCTTGACGCGCTCAAAGTGAACTGGTCTATTAATTGCTTCTCTGGGGCCGCCTCCACAAATTGCCCTGGTGAGATTGCAGTGACAGAGCCGAGGTTAACCCCCCTCAGTCCAATGACGTAGCTTACACAGGATGGCCAACAGATCTCCATATCCACTCCACAGGGTGATTTCTCGTGTGTTAGGGGGACGGCTGAATTGGCGTTATCAGTGCCTGTTGTGCATCATTTCTTACTTACTTACTCACACTGCCACACTTACGCCCACACCAGCAACACACAGGAAGCTACAACGTGAATTTTTAGTGGTATTCTCGGACCACCGTATATAACGCTCCACTTCCGCTCCGCGGGGTGATTTCTCGTGTGGTATGGGGACAGCTTACTTAGTGTTACCAGTATCTACCCTGCGTCACACGTTCATTTTCTACTCCAGATGTCACAACCACGCCCACACCAGCTGACTGAACCATCCCAGCAACACTTAAGATACCACCATGTGAATTTCAACAGAGAGCAATTTACGGGCTGCCCTATATTCTGTTCTTCATGCTGTTAAAGGATTTTAGTTATTTAATGAAGAGTCCCCATGTAACGTGAGGGTTAACCAAGGCTCTGTCTAACCTTCCCAGTTTTAAAAGCCACTCCTAGGCTAGATTATAAAAAAAAAAAAAAAAGTATATTCTTTTTACTCGAACTTGGCCTAAAATTGCCACCTCTCCATCTTGAACGCTGAAATGTAATGACAGATTAACATTAAATCATGGTGTTGGTCACGAAGACGAGTTATATACAAGATGCAGTGCCGTTGCCCTGTCTTTCCGAACCACGTGAGATAAGCTGCAAAAGGACGAAAATCTGGGACAAGTTAAGGTGAAAAAAAGGTGCATGAAGATTAAAATACGTTATCGGAGTGAAGCAAGGGTAATTACCTAGACTTAAGGTGAAGGAGAGCGGCGCATGCTTACTTTCTGGTTTTGTTCGCCTCGGAGATGTAAACGTCCTGAACTGAAGCATCACCACGTCCGTACTATGCCTTTTTCATCTTAACTTGGCCCAGGTTTTCGTCCTTTGGCAGCTTATTTCACGTAGCTGAGTGGCAGAAAAAGACAATGCTACGGCTCCATATTCTTTCCATAGCACTTCTTCATGACTAGCATCATATTTTAGTCAATCTACTGTTACAACGCTGCATGCAAGATGGAGAGATGGTAATTTTAAGCCAAGTTAATGTAAACAGAGTACAGTCTATTTACAACGCTCATCTCCGTAAAATGTAATACCCCTTCTCTACGCCGCCACCTACCACCATTTCTGTCTATCCTGCCCACTCCTCTCCACCTTCAACACCCGTCCCGCCCACTCTTCTCCACCCTTCCTCCCCCTTTTTTTTCTACCCCCGCATGAGACATCGAAGAAAAAGCTATTCCCACAGCTAACATGGCTCGTTTATCTTCACGGGGTGTACTCGTCTCGTTCAGCCCTACTATGGTCTCTGTTTTCACCTGATGGAACGAGGCCACTCCCATAACTTGAATACTGAGTCGTGGTTGCATGTTATTCAGTGAGTCTTAGCTATGAGGTAGAAATGAGTCTCCTTGGTTACTAGTCAAATATACACTCCAATCTGACAACACTTGACCATCAACTGGGCTAAAAATGGTTAGGGATAATTCTCAGGTGAAAACATACTGACCATACCGACCACCATCTCAGTCCATCCCACCCATCCCACCCACTCCCTTCCGCCCATCCCGCCTATCTCGTCCTCCCCCACCTTCGACTTACACCTTACCGGCCTACGTACTTCACCTACTCCGTCCTCAGTGTATATATTTCACTGTACCTTCACCCGTATGCTCACCGTTCATTACCATCCCAGCCCATCCCACGCACTGCCCTCCTCTCATGCCACTCATTCTCCTGATGCGATCTCTACTATACCAATGAATACCTCAACTACCGGCCAACCTACAGTGCCCATATTCACAAAATACACTTCCTCCTTCATGCCCCCCAGCCAGCATCATCATATAGGCCCCATCTTGTCCCCTTGTTTCTACCTTTCCCACCAAACCTCGAAAAACCTGAAGCTACATCTCAAAAACTATTCCTTTGTACCTGTTTCAACTTGGTCTACAACTGCCATCTCTTCGTCATGAACACTGAGTTGTAACAGGAGATGAATGCTAGAAGATGATGCTAGTCACGAAGAAGTGCTGTGGCAAGGATGTAGAGGCACAGCATTGTCTTATTTCGTCACTGATCTTCGTGAAATAAGCTGCAAAAGGACACAAATCTGGACAAAGTTAAGATAAAACTACCATAACAGGGCTGTTTTTTTACATGTCTTAATAATCCTAACCTGAAACGATATATACTGATCTAAATTAATTAATATGACAAATTGAGATATACCTGAAAGGACCTTAAATACCTGAACTGTCATGCCTAAAAAAAAAAAAAATGCAGTAAAAAAGCTGATTTGGGGCACATGCCTCTATAACCTGAATCGACCTACCTTGACCCAGATCGTCCTGCAGCATCTAAATCAACTTGATAGACGAAAATGATCAACCCCCCCAGTCCCGACCGCTTTTTTACCCAAGCCACCCTCAAAACCCGACCGATTTTCAACCTTTTTTTTTTTTTTTTTTTGGCTCAGACCTCCGCTTTTTGTGAGAAACATCGAAAATTCATAGAGAAATCGCCCTCCTGAGCTTATAAATGTTGCTTCAGGTGACAGTCAGCTTTACCTTTCGTTCTGTTCTCTCTCAGGGTACCTGGCTTCAAAGAAAACGAAGTATGGGAGGGTTAACTAATTCAAGCCACTTTAAATTACATATTTATTTATTTGGTATGAATTTATGTGTAGTATAAAACTATACTGGTTTTCACACAATTATATAGGCAATAGAAGCATAGTTCAGTCACCAAACACATCCACATATGGCACCTTCCTTTACGACATTACCACCTATTCACCTCTGTTTGTCTCTTCCTCTAGCTTCTTTATTTCTTTGTCCTCCACCTCAGGAATCTCTTTCGCCATGAATTTCATCATTGGAGAGACTGTTGCGCGACATGCCTTTACTGGCCAGGTTACTGTTAACAGTTGAATGGGGGGGGGGGGGGGGAGGGGGGGTGGGGGGAGAGGAGTCAAGTGAGGTCAGGCAGCATCCCCGCTTGACAGCGGGTAGAGGAAGGTCTCCCACATATGCCCACCAAAAATCACCCGCGAATCTTGAAAAATGTGCAAACGACGGGCCTTGCAATTGCCTGATATACGATGCTGTCACGAATTTTCTACATTGTAACGTTATGTTGGGTGAGTCGTGACATCGTCCCGTAAATTTGAGTTGTCTGTTGGCGCGGTAGCCGTTACACGCCGGCGCGCGCACCTCCCACGCTCGTCGCGCCGCCGATTCAAATCAGAGCTCAGTTTGTCTGTAGACACGGCGCGACGCGGGACGCCTTTCCAGGCTCTGTGCTTTCTTAGCATTTCAGATTTCAGCTTGTATTGGCGTGTCTCCTGCAGCCCCACCCACTTTGGTGATCGTCACAGCAGCTCTGTTTCATCCATACCGATCAGTATTTTCTGGTTTTTTCCTAGGCTAAGCTTTTTGAAATATTTAGCCGTTATCTGAGTGTTTGAGCGAGTGAGTGCATTCCTTACTTGATTTGAATTTCATGTAACGTAAATTCATTTCTTTGTAATTAATAAATTCACAGTTCTTTTCTTGAGCTTTGTTAAAGTTTGTTAACTGTGTTTGATTACTCCACTCTATTAATTAATACAGTTTGCTACTCTGCGTTAGCACAACTTTTGAATTAAATCACGGCCGGTACTTAGGCCAGCTTTGACATCACTTAAATCCGCTGTGCTAGCTAGGAGTTTGGCTCAGCCAAGAGCCTGTTATTATTATTATTTTTTTTTTTTTTGATTGTTGGGGGGGGAGAAGAAACTTTCTCGTAGGCCAACGGTACAATATTGCAGCTCAATAGAGTGTCTAGTTCTCTGCATCGTGCCGTTGAGGAAGTTTGTAATTCTCGACCCTAGAGAATTGACATAGCACACTTAGCTATACATTGTATACCAGTTATACAATAATTCATTATTTCTTGGGAATACTTAAATTTCCCCTGACATCTGGCGACACGCCAGAGTAAAAGTCTCATTTTCCCCTGACATCTGGCGACCTCGCCAGAGCAAACTCTCATTTTCCCCTGACAGATGCACTTCGGTGGGTCTGAGCGTGAAAAGAAGTGGTGACGTGCATCGTACGTCGGGGGGATTGGACGGGAACTTTGACTAATATTTTCAAGAAATTATTTAAATGGATCAGTATATGAGGGACACAGAAAATAATGAATGTAATAAATATGAGCTGATCTGAAGGAATGTGAATGAGCTTGATTTAACTGGGACTGAAGACCCTAAGTAGTATAGCTGGACCAATACAGACTTGAATCGTCCTGTGACCTGACTGAGCCTGAGTGGACGAAAAGGACCAGCATGGACTATAAAGACTGTAAAGACTCATATGAACCTCACAGGACCTAAATGGACCTAACTGCACCTGAATGCCCTACAGTGTCCTAAAGTTACCCAACCAAGTTAAAATGGATGTCGTGAACCTGTCTGAACCTGAAGTGGCATTTATGAACACAGACTTTATCCTATCCTCCTCGTCCTTTTGCATCTTATTTTGCGCAGTTCTGTGGTAGTAAATGACAATGCTACGGCTCCATGTTCTCTCTTTATCACTTCGTCTTGACTAGCATCCTATTCTAGTGTTAATCTACTGTTACCGATCATTAATCAAGAAAGACAGACAGTAAGCAATTTTAGGCCAAGATAAATAGTGTACAGTCCAGAACAAGCCACGTAGACATTAACGACCCTGAATGACCCGGAAAATTAAACTAAGTCGGTCTGAACATGAAGGATCTAAAATAAAAGATAATGGCCTAAGGAATTAAACAGAAGTGAATGACCCTCATCTGACCTTAATGAACCATAAAGGACCTAAATTGACTTCACTGGGTTCTCGGTGGTACTGAGTGAGTCTGATGATTTAAATGGACTTTACTGAAATGAATAGTTCCAATTAGAAGTGAGCGGGTGTAACTGAATATGAATAGCACTAACCTGATCTGCTTTACTGAACTGGATGTGAAAGGTCTAACTGGCTCTAGTGCGACATTAATGAACGTAAATAATTCCACTCAGCTCAAGGGAGACTTCTGAAACGAAAGGAATTATATATACAGCCTTCATTAATTTTTCCAATACGAGTTGTTGGAGAGGAGCGCCTTCACGCCGTGGCACCGATATTACTGGACCGACCCGCTGCCCGGTTATACAATGTCTCTCAATTCACTCTCTACCCCCCGAAAGGAGGATGGCCCACGAAAGGAGGATGCCCACGGAAGGAAGATGGTGGACTGCAGGAGAAGGAAACTTACGCTTGGAGTCGCTTGTGTCTGCGTTCGATTGAGTCTGGGAACACTACAAGAGCAACATGGGTCTCTCCTATAAGCTGAATAAAATCATGTTGAGCTACCAAAACTGAACTAAACCAATACATCATCGTAGTGAAGTGAACCCTTGTAAGCCCCTGGAGGCATTACATTGTCCTACAACCTCCAGCCAGTCTCTTCGGGCCGTATGATGAAAACTGAGTCCGCGAAAGTGAAAACAGGCTTCCTATTACTGGCAACCATTTTATGAAGCATCTATAATGGTTAAATGTGATCAGCACTTACATAGAAGAGTGTAGTCAACAACAATACAGGAAAATCAGACATGTTTTATCATATGCCTCAGAATTAATCGTAAAAAACTAGGAACTTGTCTACACTTCCCTCTCTTAATTTTAACCTACTCAGTCCGAATCATCAATTGTTTTATTATTGCTGCTACTTGACGATTTTATTCAGGATAATCCCCCAGTGATAAAAGTGTTAATTAAGGGTATCTTTAACCCCTCCTGCTCGAGAACACTATCCTAAGGTGAATGTAATAGTTCAGCAGCGGCAAGATTAAAGGAAAAAACTCGCCATTGCAAACACACACACACACACACACACACACACACACACAAAATCATTATCATCGGACTGAAAGGGCTAATAACACGAACCATCACTCTTACTAGCACAAAGACCATCACTCTCACTAGCTACTTGGGCCACATGATAACTATTCTCCTTCCACTAAAACTTGACCTAAAATTGCCATCTCTGCATCTTGAGCACTGGCCTGTAGCAAGAGAACACGGCGCTAATCAAGAGGAAGTGTTACTGAAAGGATGGAGAGCCTTAGTATTGTCTTATTCAGCCATGGAGCTACGGGAAATTTACGGAAAAAAGACATAATTTTGAACAATGTCACGGTAAAAAAGAAATGGAAAACTATACAATATAACTCATTTAGCCCTTCAGTGCGATGGCTTCTAGTTTTGGTTAATTTTTTTCCGCTATCAAATTAATTCTCTTGAGCTCACGAGTCACACTGCCATATTGCACAACGTCAGCCAGTCAGAATGCCTTTATTCCCCGAACTGCTACTCTTACTCGCTCTCTAGATTAGTTTCCAGTCAGACTTCAACCCACAGTAGTTCAAGTCCAATTTGTTACAGACTTTAGGAATGGAAGACGCCTGTAATCTGGTGTATGGACATTTTTTTATTTAATTTTGTCTTCCTTTCTGTTAATCTGTTAAAAGGAAATGATGTTGGAGGAATTAATCTTCTCCCTACGGCTCATTATCTCCTGGGCTAAATAAAAATCATCATCATCATCATGACTTTGTTATTCTTGTTCTCTCCAGACGATTTCATTCAGCTTAGCAATAGTCTAAACCTTTCATTACCATTTTATTTTTTTTATTATTATTTACTACTACTACTACTACTACTACTACTATTACTATTGTTGTTGTTGTTGTTGTTATTGTTTTCAGTATTATTATTACTCTTATTATCACTGTATTATTGTTTTTATTACTGTTAATATTATTATTATTATTGATTATTATTATTATTATTATTATTATTTTTGCTACTCAGAGACAACTACATTCCGCCTAAGACAGCCTTTTCTAACACCCTTTTTACCCCTTCCATACTGTGAGGTCTTTTCAATACCCTACTCTTGCTACTACAGATCTTTCACCTCAAACTGGCCTCGACAGTGCCCTTTAGCAGCTTATTTTACTTAGCTCATTGGTAGAAAGACAGTGGCACGACTCCACATCACTTCCATGGCACTTCTTCGTGACTAGCATCATATTCTAGCGTTAATCTATCTTCGAGACAAGCATCATATTCTAGCGTTAATCTTTCTTCGTGACTGGCATCATATTCTAGCGTTAATCTATCTTCTATTTATCTATCATATTCTAGTCTTAAATTCTTGTTATAACTTCGCGTTCCAGCCAGAAAGATGGCAGTTTGGGGCCAAGTAAGATTGGGGAAAAAAAAGTATAACAGACATATTACCCAGCCAAGCAAGGTGGTTGTGTCCGTAATTTCGTCAAGTATGGAGCCCCCAAATACCTCTTCCTAAGCGATTTACTTTTCTATAAGGCTACTTAAAATCAATTAGTGTGTTAAGTAGCATGAATATTGTGGTATTTGAATGATTTAAATGACACAGAAGAGTACAGTAAGGAGTAATCAGCAAAATAAATCGCTCAGGAAGAGGTGTTAGGGAGCTAATTTAAGTGACTATAATACGGGCCTGTACCGGTATCTAAATCACTTCAAATTCTTTCTCCTTGGCTGAATAAATTCGTCTGAAGAGGCAAGTGAGAGAATTTAAATGTGGAGGAGAAATAATCATGGAATTTCTCTCAGCCGCGGAAAATCGTCTGGAGTTAGTCTGAGGATATTAATAAGCTGCGTTAACTCCTTCAGAGCGAGGACGTTATTCTGAATTATTTTACTCACTTATTATTTTCTTTTCTTTTTTGCTTCCAGACGATTTTTATTCAACGTGATGGGGAGCTCTTGTCCTGAAGGGGTTACTGAAAGCTGGCTCTAACCAACCAGTCAAAACGTTTCTCCAAAGTTGAATAAAATCGTCTGAAGGCAAAACAATAAAACAAAAGTATGGCATCACAGTGAAAAACTTAACCCTCTGACTGCTAGGTTGAGCGAAATCGTTTGACAGTAACAAGGAAAAACAAGAGAAATAAGAAAAAGGAAAATCGTCCCAATAAATAGCTTAATCTGCCATGACAGTATCAACCCTTTTGGTCCGATTATGTTTCCTTTAACTCTCGCCATTTTCAGACGATTTTTATCCAGCTCGAGGGATTTTTCGAACAAGAGAAGCTACATATACCGTTCATTAATCCCTTAAAACGGGGATTTCTAAAACCGAATAAAAAAGTGAAAATATGTAAAAAAAAAAAAAAAAAACGTCCTGGTGCAAAAGGCGTGAATGTAAACAGTATTGCGCCACATATTTCAAAACTGACATTTTTAGTTGTGCAATACGTTACAGCGAATGAGCAGCCCTGTCAGTGTGTGTTTATTGAGTGATGAGTGAAATGACGTGTGGCCCATTTCACTGATGACAGTTTCTCTTGCTGCTGTGTTTTCCTTTTTCTGTTTCTGAATGCTCTACCCCGATGCATAATTGTGGGATAGAGGGTTATACCATGAAAATGATGATGATGATGATGATGATGATGAAGAGGGGGAGGAGGAGGAAGAGGAGGAGGAGGAGGAGGATGACGAGAAGGAATAATAATAATAATAATAATCTCTGAAAACATAGACAAACTAAGAAAACAAATGACTGAAACTTTCGGGTGTTCTAATATACTGTATAGGGTGGTACGTGTATTAGGCATCCCTTGTCACTAGCTGGTGAATTTTTGTTCGTTGTGGGGACCGCTCAGTCAGCGCAATTAGTGTTTTCTCTGCATCATTTTCTATTTCCATTAACACATTTTCATGCTTAATAATCTCTGCTTATTTACATCCATTGACCGTGTTGTTGGTTACTATACTCTGTGCATCGTAAGTAATATCAAAACTGTCACCTACCCATCTTGAATAATGAAGTGTAACAATAGATTAACGGCAGAATATGGTGCTAGTCACAAAGATGTTTTATGAATAGGATGTTAAGCCATGATAGTCTTCTCCTGCTATTCAGCTACGTGAACTAAGCTGCTACAGGGCAAAAATCTCTGCCTAGTACAAACGAATAAACCACAACTCCACGAGGACACCAGACTACCTGTACTCCTCACCACAGATGTCTGAGCCGTGCCCGAAACACGCAAAATACAGGTAGGTGAGTGTCAAGGAGGACGCCTGTATACGGACAACACTGTATAACATTTAATGAAGCACCCGGTAGAGACATGGAAGCATCCAGGACCGTATTATAGGTGACATAAGGAGGATTCGTGGCACCTCCTTCTGTAATTGGTCAAAGTTTCCATGCGTATTACATACAGCAGAAAGTAAAGCAAAATGTTCAGTGTCATTGTTACCATTAAAGCTTCCCACATCCCTGTGGGAAGTTTTCTTGTTTTTGCCAGTGTTCTTCTTACTTTCTCCGCATAAAAAAGTAAATGCCATAACTCGGAGGTCCTTTGGCCTTGAGCCCTCAAACTTTGTCAGGTTAATCACCCAGCTGGCAGCAGCTTCTTGCCAAATATGATAGCAGTCCATCAACCTGATCACCGGATATTACGTATAATGAAAAAAAAAAAAAAAAATTAGGCAACACCACGCTGTTGCAACCCATCTCCCGACCATGCACATACCGCCCACCTCCCTGCACACCTAACCAAGCGCATAACGGCCCTCACCTTCATCTTTTCTTTTAAAGGTGGGCGTAAGGAGAACGCTTTGAGGACCTCTAACCTGGGCCCTTCAGATTCCTTGTGCAGGTTGCGCTGAAATGTCTGGATTTTTTTTTTTTATTTTTCATTTAAAAAAAAAAACTACTAATGACAGCATTTTACCTGTCAAATGGCACTAGTTCACTACGAATATAAGACACATAACTATGTGAAATTTCACGACTCGATAGTGAATACTTTCCGAGTTCTGCCCCGGAAATGAAATCTCTATGCCGGGCCAGCTGTTCTGCCACCCAGCTCTACGGACGAACACCTATTGATCCCAGTGACAACAACATCCTCTGAGTTTGACAGGTGGAGGGTATAAATAGAGACTTTTCCGGATATTGCGGATGTCACCTAATTTTCCAGGAAGGATTAAAGCTAGAGCCACCAAACTTGATGGACTTACAGACTGTGATTACTTAACGTGACACAAGATAAACGATTTTGACCTCAAGATCCCTTTATAGCTCGGCTTCTAGTGGGCAATGGTTGTGGGAAGTTTTTCTTTTTTCAAGAAATGTCCTCGGACAATTTTACGGCGTTCTATTTTTTCTTCTTCTAATAATCATCAATTATTATTATTATTATTATTGCTATTATTATTATTATTATTATTATTATTAGTAGTAGTAGTAGTAGTAGTAGTAGTAGTAGTAGTAGTATCACTATTATTATTATTACTATTACTATAGAGCTAACTCATCATTCTGAAATCTGCATGTAGATAACAGAGGCAAGACGTATCGACTGGAGTCGAGTCTAGCAAATTCGTGTTAGTCAGGCCATAGCATACACCTTAAAATACTTACACTGGGATTAAGGAACTTATTTTGATGCCTCAAACGACCGGATTTGTCTCTTTGAGGGAATTCGAGCCTTGTCAAGCAGATTCCTATTGATGACTGAAATCATTCGAATCTAGCCAGTATAAGTCTATTCCATCCTATTCAAACAGATTCTTCAAGCGGGTACTTTGATTACAGAGCCGAATCCCAAGTTCCGACCTTCAGGGCAAATGACTTCGCCTCATTTACTTTGTATATGAGGCGTAATGTGCAAGAATAAATCACTAAGGAAGAGATGTTACGATATCTCCAAAGCCGCCATTTGCGAGCTGTGCCGCATCTCACATTTCGGTCTTCAGGACGGGCGACTTTATCTCGTTCATTTTGCATATTATACCTTAACATTCTCTTGTATGCTATTTTTGTTGCCTTAACATCGACGCAGTTTCCGCCAATGACATACAAGAGGATACTGAGGCGTAATGTGCAGATCAAATCACTAAGGAAGAGGTATTACGGTATCTCAAAAGCCACGTACAGTAAAATACAACCTCCAGTTCTATATTATGTGACGGACAGAGATTACATGCCGCAGATAAAAACATGATTATCTCCCTTTATAAGTCATGGGCCAGCATTCTTGTGGATTCAGGAAGTTGTCTTACTCCCTGTTTTTCTTTGTTTATTTTTTGCCTACTATACCGTTATCACCTGAGGGAACTGAACCACTCTCAACTTTAAAACAACGCTGTGGATGCATGAAATTCCATAAGCCGTACTGATTTAACCACCATTTTATCTACATCTGGCCATCAACTGAGCTCAAAGGAGTTGCGGATGTTTGTAAGATGAGACTGAACGAGCGACAGACTTGACTGTTCTACTGTGTGTTATTCATATCTTAGTACTGACAAAGTTTGCGTTAAAACCATGCAAGATAATATTATGGTGATACAGACAGATATACGGCCAAGGAAGAGGGTCTAGGGAGAAGGAAGGTTGGAATTCTAACTATCGCAACTTCGATCTTGAGGTCTTATTGTCGTCAGTTTGGGTGGCCAGAAAACAGCTTTTCCTTAACAATATATATGGAATGTTGCACCTCAGTGTTCTCTTCTATGCTCCTTTAATCTCTTGAATACTGAGAGAGTGCAAGAATATATTAACGTTTCAGATACAGAAACTGGCCACTTTCTCACGGCTAAATCGGAGCTATACATTGTTCGGCATGTGCTTGATAATATGTTACACCTTTTTTAACACGATATTTATCTTTTTCAAAAGCGATTTATGCTGATACCAGGAAAATTATCAGTGTCGATATTTTCAACACCCTTGTAGTTGCAAGGTCTACAGAAATATCTGTTTATCTACAGATATTTTGATGGCTATACAGAAAAAGATTTTTCTCCTGGACTAAATCTACAGAAATTATGGAAATCTACAGAAAAATTTTCAGGAATTTGGCTGCAATTTTGCAAATATACAAAATACACGTGAACCGTGATTTTACTTGATCCGAGACTGAATACTGATACGCCACCTAATACATAAATACATACATAAATACAGTGAACAGACTGAAAACAAAACTAGGAATGCATCTACTGTATGTACACATTATAGTACATAAACTGGCATATTGCAAACAGAGACTACTACTTGTTTTGATGTAAATATCACGCCTCAGATGATTTCCCTGATGAACGAGAACATCTACAGTCTCCAAAGATGAAGACACAGAGGAAGGTAGTGACTGAAATGAAAAACGTGTAGACACAATGGGAAAAAAAAAAAAAAAAGTTTCCTTTTTGAAGTCGGTGTAAAGAAAAAGAAAAAAAAAAAGAACTGCACGGAGATTGCTCACCACATTATATTATACTTACAAATGGAAAATAATTGTTTTCCACGGATTTTGTACTGATTATGAGATTTTCGCTCAAGCTGATTTATGCTTTTATCTTTGGTTGATGCATTAAAAATCGCATGCAGTTATAAAATCTTATCAGCATTCATCAAATTTACTTTTTCTTTTTTTTGGGGGGGGGGGCCTTGATGATCAGTGATAATCTACAGAAATTTTGCTGAATCTACAGAAATTTAGCCAAGTCAACAGAAATTTTTGCTAATGAAACGACAGATATTTAAGGGTTGGCACCCGGCAACACTGTCCCAAACTCGCAAGTGGCCAACTGGTAAAGCAGAAGAGATAGAGGGGCTTCTTAACTGACGAGAATATTGACCTTGTTCAGTCAAGCTAAGCCGCTGCTATATTAAAGGGTAAGGGTAGATGACCGGCCTACACATCAGTGGCATTACATGAACGAAAAATACCTCCATACCTCCATACATAAATACATACATACATAAATCACCCTTGATAGATTCGAATCAGCACGTACTCGACACATGACCTTCATCCCGACAGGTGTTTCAGCTCATTAGACCACCTGGTGTCGGAAAAAACACACACTAAAAGGCCGTGGGAAAAATATATATAAAAAAGGGGGGAAAAATGGGCCCCAAAAAACGCAAAATGATGGCAACATGTGCAGCTAAGTGTTGGGACTGCGTGGCCAGAATACAGAATTACACCGCCAAAGGGAACATGTGGTGGGGAGAATGTAACAATGTAACAGAATTTTTTTTTTTCCCCTTCTTTTTGTTACCTCCAGATTTTACTTAACTCAAACACACACACACAAAAAAAATCTCGTACTAAACAGGTGAATGGAAAATGGAACACATGATGGTGAAATTGTACCAGTAATTTTTCTGCCTTTTTTTTTTCCTTTTTCATCTTTGTTACCTCCAGATTATAACTCGCCAAAAAAAAAAAAAAAATCGCACTGAACACGTTAATGAAAAATGGAACACAGGATGGTGAAATTGTAACAGTATTTTTGCATTTTTTTTATTTCTCTTTGCTATCGCCAGGGAACACCTCTCGTACTGAGCAGGTTAATATATCAAACACCGAGAGAACTGAACCTGAAGAACGACCCCACAAAATCAGATCCTTACTTGTCATCGATGGGTCTGACCTTTTAACCCAAGAACCCCTTTTGTTTTATTGTGACTAGTATAAGAAATTCAGTCAGTTTGAGATATGCCTTCAGCTTAAAAAAAAAAAAAAAAAAAACACTGAAAACAAGTCATATAAAGCAAACGTGTTTATTGGCAGGGGAAGCGTTTCCTGGTTTAATTATTTAGAGAGAGAGAGAGAGAGAGAGAGAGAGAGAGAGA
>JAGKTI010019542.1:0-16917 GCA_018397915.1 Birgus latro | reverse complement strand
GAAACCCTGAATCTCTGAACAGGGAGAACACTGCAAAATTGTTTATTTTAACAGCACAATACAAATGTAACCAACCCTAAGCATATCAAACCTAACCAAGCCAAACTTAATCATGTACTTACTTTAGTGTCTGTAGTGCCAGAGTTGCATCATATCGTTTTTCACTGGGGGGCAGCTTTTCGAAGGGTTTAAGACAGGGGTGGTGGAGACGCAGGTCATCTCGCCTCTCAGCGTACGTCCAGCCCTGCTCGATCTTGTTCATGACCCACATCTCGTGAATGTTCTCCGCTAGGTTGTCTCATACCTGTTCTATGTACCCAGGCACCTGGATCTGTGGGAAAAATAGTTGTTTATAGTTACCATGATGGGGCTTATCAGCTATGATGAAATAATGAATGAACACATGTCTAGACAAACTTAGCACACTATAAGGCTTGGGATCTCTCGTGTCTACATATAACAGCAAAAATGCTGGAATGTTTCAGAACACTCACAGTGGAAGTATCAACAGGCTTGGGTGGTGAAGAGGGCAATGAGAAAGCTAGGGTTGGAAGAGTGGCTGGTTAGGGTGGTTATGGCCATGTACGTGGGTGCTCGCACCCAGGTAAGAGTGAAAGGAGTTTTGAGTGATGAGTTTTCCGTGAATGTTGGTGTGCATCAGGGGTCAGTTTTGAGTCCCTTGTTGTTTATCATGGGGCTTGAAGCCCTCTCACGTGTCTTCAGAGATGGACTCCCATGGGAGATGTTGTATGCTGATGATTTGGTGTTGATTGCAAAGAATGAAAAGGAGGTGAAGGAAAGATTTAAGAAGTGGAGAGATGGTATGGGGTACAAGGGCTTAAGGGTAAATCCAGATAAAACAAAAGTGATGATATCTAGGGTTGGTGGCGGTACAATCAGAGGAGAGGGAGAGTGGCCATGTGCAGTTTGCCACAAGGGTGTGGGAAGTAATTCCATCTTGTGTAGTGTTTGTGATAAATGGGTGCACAAGAGATGTAGTGGTATTAGAAGCAGACTGCGAGATGATGCTGATTTCATGTGTGCGGGGTGTTGGGGAGAGCAGGTGGAGATTGTTATGCGTGAGAGGATTGAACTTGCAGGCGAGTCTCTTGAGTGTGTGGAGGAGTTTTGTTATTTGGGAGACATGTTATGTGCCGGAGGTGGGAATGGAGTTAGCTCGGTTGCTAGGGTGAGAAGTGGTTGGAAGAAGTTCAGGGAGCTGTTGCCTCTCCTGACATTGAGAGGACTCTCCTTACATGCTAAGGGGTCTTTGTATGCAGCATGTGTTAGGAGTGTGATGCTGTATGGTAGTGAGACCTGGGCAGTAAAGGAAGAGGATATTCGCAGGTGTAAACGTACAGAAATGACAATGATTAGGTGGATGTGCAGTGCGTCCCTGCGTGCAAGGCCTGAGGGGGCTGGGTTTATGATGGAAGCGTTGAGAGGTAGGATGGGACTGGAGTGTATTGGTGTTGTGATGAGGAGAGGTAGGCTGAGGTGGTTTGGACATGTGGAGAGGATGGGGGATGATAATTGGGTACAGAGGGTGAGAGGTGTTAATATTGGGGGAGGGGTTGGGAGGGGCAGACCGAGAAAGATATGGGATGAGGTCATTAAGTGTGACTTAAGGGTTAAGGGACTGAACAGGGAGGCTGCCAGAGATCGAGCAGCATGGAGAGCCACCATTAGGTGACCAAGACTGACGCATGCAAGCATGTTGGAGCCTTCAAAAACGAAACGAAACGAAACAGTGAAATCCTATCATAATTTATTTAACTCTTAGACCTTGAGTGATTTACCAGTGGCAAGTAAAATTGTCTGGCATCATTGTACAAACAGTACAAGAGATAAGGTGACAATAATTGTTTATGGGTTAATCCATCCATCCATCCATCCATCATCCAATCCTGTCACCTCACAGAGAAGTGTAGGAGCCTGGGGCTAGGAAAGTTGGTCCTGACATTTAAGATGAGAGTGACCAGCCTCAGTCATCCCTGAGTGGCATTACGTGAGCAATAAACCCCAACCACCTATCAGATATAAATCTTCACCGAATTTGACGTTTCTTAAGTTTCCAACGTGAGTAAGTCTCTGGAATGTGAGGTGTGGAAGTTGAGGAACCATAAGAATTGACAAAAGGCAGAATTTAATAGATAAAGTACTGTAAGTACATTATGGAGGAGTAAATGATAATGGCTGCAACACCATTTTAACATAATAGTTGATGGAAGAGTTCTATTACATATGTGCTACAGTAACAAGTTATCCCTTTCAGTCTGATGATTTTCTTTTTTCTTAATCAATCCAATGCCAGATGATGTAATTTAAGTTAGGGAAGGACCTCTTATGATGCAAGGATATGTGATGGTTACATCTATTATATCCAGTCCTAGAAATTTATTCTAAGCTTAATAAAGCTGTCTCAAGGCAGCAAAAATAAAATATGTCATCACACATCACAAGGAAGTAGTTAATCAAATAAGCACTGTATGGATGGTAATTGCCTGAAGTGAGGAGATGAATATTTCAAAGATTTAAATGTATATTCTGCTAACAAATGATGACTAGAGTAGATTAAGTACATAATCTATACTTACAAACAAGTATACTTACAAACAAGTACTAGTATACTTACAAACAAGTACTTAAAGAATAACACACAAAACAGTGTACATACCTGAAGGAAGAGGATGAACTGGGGGAAGCGCTGTACCGGTTTCACCATGAGTCCAAAGAATGACAGTCGATCAGGCGAAGTGATCTGACGCATCTGTGTATCATTACTACATTAGACCATGTTTATGACAACATATTGGTACTTACTTATGACTAAACAGCAATTTACTTGGAAACCTGAGGGAGACCTTGTGTATATCTGGAAAGCAAATGTCTTATGCATTCTTTGAGAAGCATTAGATGACAGACATATAAAGTACATGTGCTGAGAACTTAATTCTAAGTTGCATTATGTTCATATTTGTTTAGCCAGAGACGGTGATTACAGCTCGTCAATAGCAAAATTAAAGTATATCAGATATCCAAAAGCTCAAATGATAATTGGAGACTGTTTCTAACCCCTTAATTCTAATGTGGTCATTTAGGGATGCCAAGTTCCATTTAACTGCAAAAATAAATTACAAAACTTGTCTTTGGAATGAAAGGGTTAACACTTTAATGTCTTACCTTAAGGAAGTCAGCAAAAGCAGATTTCTTTTTAGACACCTGCTTTGCAACTTCCATGGCACATGAAAAGTTGTTAATGAAGTCGCTATAAATATCCAAAACAATGGCCTTGGAAAATGAAGTGACGAACACATCTCCAATCTTCTCCTCCCTGTCTCACTGCCTCACACAGTCGGCGAGGGCGATGCGGAATAACGTGTGGCACTGCAGAATCTCAGATACTCTATGAAATAATGTGGTGAGCTTGGCAGAGTTGATGACTGGGGGCTTGGATTCTTCTAGGGGTTTTTTGAAGTCCTGTAATAATATAGCTTAATGAGGTACAACTTACTCATACGTTAGTTGGACTTAAAAATGACTATCTATCTGTCTATGTCAACCAATCATTCAATCAGGAGTACGGAGTTGGCTTGCGGTCCCGTGGGACCCAGGTTCGAATCCTCGCTGGTGCAGGGAACAGTTTAAGGATTTGAATTTCATTAATCAGGCTTTACTGATCTACCAGAAGACCCGCCGGCATGTCGTAAAAATAACCCCGCTAATACCAATACACCAGTCCTGTATGAGACAGCCCTAGCATGTATTCAATATGGACGGTGGGTGTTAAGCGCCGAAGTGGTGACATGTAGATTGTAGGAGGACGACTGGGCATAGGCTTTACAGCCTGCTATCAAGGCCCAGTCGTCCTCCTACAATCTACATGTCACCACTTCGGCGCTTAACACCCACCGTCCATATTGAATACATGCTAGGGCTGTCTCATACAGGACTGGTGTATTGGTATTAGCGGGGTTATTTTTACGACATGCCGGCGGGTCTTCTGGTAGATCAGTAAAGCCTGATTAATGAAATTCAAATCCTTAAACTGTTCCCTGCACCAGCGAGGATTCGAACCTGGGTCCCACGGGACCGCAAGCCAACTCTCTACCGATCGAGCTACCGCCTCCCCNAAAAAAAAAAAAAAAAAAAAAAAAAGGCCCAGGCCTAGGCTACTCAATCATCAATCAAAATAATTTGGAAGAATGGGTGGCATGATATTTGATGAGTTATGAATTACTGTACTTTGGTATTAGTTCAAAAATGTAAAATACTACAGAAGGATTAGGTTATCTGTAAAACAATATCCATTTTCTATGACTTGAACAAACAGATGTCAGCCTGGCAAAATCCAACACCCAAATCTTACACCTCATCACTGATATGATTTCTGTTGATGTTACTGTAATGCACAAGCTCAAACAACAGCAAGTATATCATACCTAGCTGATCAACCTCTGACAGCTCAGAGGTTGAAAAATTAAGCTACAGAATTGCTGCAGCAAGGTGAGAAGAGATTTTTGCCAGAAAGTGTAAGAAAGCTACTATGTATTTCTGAGAAAATATGAGCATGACATGAGCTGCATGCTACTGGTCTGAATAAATCAAAATAATTTCCATAGAAATGGTACTATAAACTCAGAGAAACTGGCCTATCAGCCTGACAAGTTGCAATAGAACTTTAATAGCCAGGTTTTCTGTAATGAAACTGAGGGAATTGATGAACCAGCTTTATAAAATGCAACAATAGAATTTAAATAGACAAGTTTTTTTTTCTTTTTTTCTGTGGAGTTGAACTCTTTGGTACAGGAGTTAAACTTTTTAGTACAAGAATATACACACACTGTATATATATTTTTCATTGCTATGTCCAGATAATTTCATTTAATGACATTTTGAACAGCAGGGACTTGATACAGCCTCCATTAACCCCTTGTCTATGTGAGGGTTCTCCTAATATGATTAGGATGAGCTGAAGATAACTGGAATAAAACTGAAAAGGGCATTATACTAAGGGATACAAAACAGTGTACAGAAAAAGGTACCCACATTGATTAGTCTCTGAAGAGTTGTTACATAGTTATTCTCACTATGTACAATTGATGCAACTATGTGCCTCCTTTTGATCTGCTCTGGGCTGAGGTTGGGTGGCATAGTGGGGAGGTGTGGTGGTTGGTGTCTGCGCTGAAAGGTATGTGCAAACACCACACTATTCTCCGAGAACAGCCCCCCACGTTCTGTATCTGTCTCCTCCAGTAATTTTGGCATTCTGGTGTTGGTGGTGCATTGGCTGTGTAGGAGCTTGTGCGGTCGGTGTTGGCAATGGTGCTGATTCTCCGCTCCACATAATAGTTGATGCTCTTGCGTAGTGAGAACCACCGCTACAGCTTGCTGTCTGGGGTTGCTGATGGATCTCTCAGTATAATTTATATTAATTCCGTGACATTTTTACTGCACTGTCATCTGAGTTATGTATGTCAATTAACTGCTGAGTTCATTGTAACTACACACAGGCAAACCCAATCCCTAGAATGCTAACGTCAGGTAAATTTCCCCCAGCGTCTTATCTTTTCCGTGATTACCACGTGATAGGGAAGGGTACGCAGCTGTCTTTCCACAAGTGCTCAGTTCATCCTAGCCTCTTGCCTTGATAGTAGTGTGCCTTTTCTCTCTCCCATATTTCCCCCTCATATTTGCAAATGAAGTGAATCTTACCCGACGTTAGAAGTGCATGCTATATTTTTTTAGTGACATTTTCCCCTCAGGCAGTGAACTAATTCAGGCCAGGGTGATTTGTAAGAGGAGTGACACATCCAGCTTGGATATCCAGGGATCAATAATAACCTTAACCAAAGCTAATGTGCTCCAAGGCAATATTTACTGTGTTATAGATGGGAAGGGAAAATAATGGTCCTTTTTGTACTTTTTTAAATAAAATCACACATACCTTTATTTTTTTTATACTGTGTGCTCTTTTTTGCATGCAAAGGAAGTGTGAGAGTTATATTTTCATACCGTGTTTTTGGATTCAATAAAAGTTGAGTATAAGTATTTTTAGTTATTTTCCTAAAATTGGGTAAAATTCTTCCATGGTTAGCAGTAATGTTTCCAAATGGAAGGTTAGCATTCCACAGTTAACGATGCAATTGGTTAAGCAAAAACCCATCACTAGGCAGGGTATCGTAAATCAGGGATGATTTAACATGCAAAGTATACGGATGCGTTTTTTAGCCCTGGGTTTCCCCCTCAACCAAGTTCTAAACCCACCCAAATGAGTCCAAAAAAAAAAAGGTTTAAAGCCAATCTAAATGGCCTAACAACTGTAAAAGAAGCTAAACTAAGCCTAACACCTATAAATAACTCACTAAAACCAACAAATAAAATCTAAAATTCATAAAATATTGGTCAGAAAACATCAAACAACTTTCATCACTTACTTCTTGTATGTCCATGTCCGGTCCTGGTCGTCAGCCTTGCTATCCCCCCCCCCCGAAGAAGTACTGTTCAATAGTTTTTCTTACCCATTTTAAACTTTCTCAATCAAACCTTTTCAAGCACCCTTTTAATCAAAATTTAATTGCATTTTCAAACTATTTTTATGTACCCTTTTAAACTTTTTTAAAACTTAATCAAACTTTTGAGCTGTATGGGACAGAGGATATAAAATACCATATTTTAGTGTACAAATATATTCTTACACTTTATCATGCTCGCATTCTTTACACTCCTTTCCCCACGCTGGTTCATAGCAAATTACAATCACTACACACGTACGAAAATAGGTATATTCTTGAACTGGACCAAGGAGAAATTAATCTGCCCACGAAAAACTGTTGAGTTTCAGGTGTAACCCTGTGCTCGTTGTTCACGTGACATGAGGTGGTATCGAAGGAGCAGGGATGATGATGATGATGATGATGAGATTCGCCACACGGGTGTGGCACAGGCTCAGGATAGAGAGCCCGTAAGTGACAAATCATGATGAAGAATTAAAGAGGAGCGTCCGCTGCATGGCGGCAGACGGACGCGGACAGAAGAAAGGAAATAAATAAATTGGTGCTATGACTAGCGAGGCGGAGGGTAAGAGGAGACAGTGGAGATGAGGGAAGAGACAGGGGAAAGAGCAACCATCTCAGCAGCAGTGTCAGAACGAGAGACACGCCTGACAAGATGGTTGCGAAGAGAAAGACAAAGAGAAACAGTGGAAGGGCAGTCCAAAAGATAGTGCAGAAGAGGCCAGTCATCTAGGTGGTGACAGTAATGGCACGGATCAGGTTGCCGCCCGGATATTTGTGAAAAACAGGGGTGCCCAAGCCGGAGGCGGCGGAGACCCACTATGAGAGCATTAGGGGTGTGGGGCGGGGCAACAAGCGGCTCATAGCGAGTTGCCCGCGCAAACCACGAGGCGGATCGTGAGCCAGCAGCAACCTGATCCTCATGAGCCTCGTGAGTAAGCCTTAAGGTGGAGGTGTAGGCTTTCCTTTTAACACTCGCGAGGCTGTGCCCTAGTGGAAAGGTGACAGTGGTGGCACGCCGAGCAGCGGCATCAGCTGCTTCATTGCCGCGGATACCCACATGGCTGGGTATCCAATGAAGAGTGATGTCGGTGCCCCGGCGTGCAATGATGTCAGCCACAACTAGAATGGAAGTTAGCAGGGCAACATTTTCTTTAAAGTGCCGCGCACGAAGACTGAGCAGTGACGAGAGCGAGTCTGTATGAATAATGAGGTGCCTATGGTGGTGTAGGCTGGCATCTCTAAGGGCACCAAGGATGGCGACAAACTCAGTCTCGTACACAGAGGCTCCTGAAGGGAGCCTCCATGTCTCAGCACGGCCCTCACAGTAAAATGCTGCACCCGCTGAACCATCAGCAGTGACTGATCCATCAGTGTAGTATTCCGCCGCCCCCGGGACGCGAAGAGTCGCCATCCTTCTCAGTGCATCTTGCCGCAACAGTGAGGGCAGGGATGCTCTAGGGGAGGCACTGGAAGGGGCAAGTCCATGAATCACAGGGGGCAGCCATGGTGATGGAGGCGAGTAGTCAGGATGAGGGAGGTCAGGGCCTCCCTGCAAGGTCTGGGTAAGGGCAAGTTTATGGACAATCGCCACAACAGAGTGAGCCCAGTCCCTTCTCGAATGATAGAGGTTAAGAGGCCTGTCGAGGGTGCGCTGCAGCACAGCAGACAGACAGCTGAGGTCTGGATCTGCAGAGCTGCGCAGCAACTGCTGTTGATCGACTCCAGACGCGATGTTGGAGAGAGGGAAAGCCACTCTCCAACCTCAGATTCTCGGCGCGCGTCCACATAGGAGCACCCAACATCACACGAAGTGCAGAGTTTTGCAGGACTTCGAGAGAGCGGACCTGCTCGCCCGAGAGTCCAACAAGACACGTTGCACTGTAGTCAACAAGTGACCGTATTGCGTGCGTGTAGAATGTTCTTAGAGTACGAGGTGAGGCACCGAGACTCCTGTGGGAGAGAGCTTTTAGGGCAGAGATACGAGGGGCCGCCCTCTCTCGCAGGTACTTGACATGCTTTGAGAAGGTGAGGCGGCTGTCCAACCACACTCCCAAGTATTTGTGATTGAGAACTATGTCAAGCTGTTGCCTTCCGAGTGAGAGGGGATGTTCAGGTGGACGCATCCCAAAAGGCAAGCATTTCGTCTTATCGGGGTTCAATTTCAGGCCTAGTTCACAGCACCTATCATGGAGGCGGGTTAGAGCAGCCAGTGCATGTCTATACCAATCCTTACGAGAGATGACGAGCACAAGATCATCTGCGTAGCAGAGGAGGGTGGTACCTCTGCCAATCAACAGCAGCTGTTCGACAAGCAGGTTAAATAGGAGGGGACTGAGCACGCCTCCCTGTGGCGTTCCGTTGATATGAGGGTGAGGGGGAGAGAGCTGTCCCTGAAAGCGTACACTAGCAGGGCGGCCAGTAAAGTAGTTGCGCAGCCAGGAGAGAATCCTGCCACAAACACCCTTGGCAACGAGCGCTGAGAGTACGGCCTCAGGGACAGCTAACTCAAACGCCTTCTCTACATCAAGGAAGACAGCCAAGCCTCGGCCATGTTTCAGCTCACCTAGAAAGGAGGCCAAGCACTGCACAGCACTTCTGCCAGGGAGATAGGCAAAGAGATGCGGGTGCAGCGGGCCCAATTTCCAGGAAAGACGAGAGAGAACGAGGCGTTCAGCTATCTTCTCAATACAGCTGAGAAGAAAGATAGGTCTCATCGCAGCTGGATCGCAAGGCTTCGGGATGGGATGGATGATGGCAGTCTTCCATGGAGTAGGAAGGCGTCCCACAACCCAAGAGTGATTAATTAATTCAAGGAGGAGAGTCTGCCCCCTCTGTCCTGAACGGGTAAGGAGGGAGTAAGGGAGGCCATCTGCTCCTGGGGCAGTGTCTTTCCGGCCCTGGAGGGCTTCGTCCAATTCACCAGAAGTGAAGAGCACATCAGTCTCGTCAGGAAGCGCGCAGGCGTCGTTGATAGAGGCGGTGCGGGGACCAAGGAGACGATCCTGCAGGTCCCTGACAGGCAGTGGCAGGTTGATAGGCAAAGTCCTCAGGGCAAAATGAGCAGCAAGGCGATTGGCCTCTCCTGCTGGATCAGGATGAGAGGGGGCAGGGGGGGGGGCGGCAACCAGAGATGCGCCGGATTCTCGTCCACATCTCCTTTAGAGAGGAGTGTGAATCGAGAGACCGGCACCAACGTATCCAGGCCTCATCCTTGAGCCGCCGTTTCTCACGAGAGACATGACGCACTACCGCAGCCAGATATTTCCTTGTGATGGAGGATGGGCGTCTCCGATGAGCCTTGCGAGCTGCATTTAAGCGGTGGTTAAGCTCGCTCACTCTCTCATCATAGAACCAATGGTCTTTGATGAGAGAAGTGGGAGGCCTGGAGAGCGGAATATTGCCTGCGGCAGCGTGTCTGAGCGACATAATCAGCATGCTCATCAAGGGGTAGTGGGGCAGGAGAGTCCCTTGCGAGCAACTCAAGAGTCTGCTCGTAGTCTTGCCAGCGAGCTCGACGTGTGTCCCAGCGAGAAGGAGGCGATGGTGGTGGTGGTAAAGGCGATACCTGCAGGTCCGTCACTGTGGCAAAATGGTCACTAGTGAGGAACGGATGCAAGGACCACGTCGAGCTGCCCGCAAGAGTCAAGGAGACAATAGTGAGATCCAGTCTCCCACCTCGAACGTGGGTGGGTTCAGCAGGATCATTGAGCAAGGTAGTCCCCTGTATGTCCTCAAGGAGCATGGCGAGATGCCGCCCTGCCTCATTTGAGGGGCCGGGCGAGGAGAGGATGGTATGGTGAGCATTAAGGTCACCGCCCACTAGAGTCGGTTCGGCAGAGGCAAGGGTCAAAATCTCACCCAAATCGAGAGTGCTTACCTGATGCCTGTAGATGTTAAAAATGTTAAGTGAGGTGGTGGCGAGGCGCAGGACAACGCCCTGCACTTCGACACCCTCCCCATAGAAAACAGGTGGATCGTAATCAGTGGAGGGCATGTGGTTCCTGACTAGGATAGCACATCCCCGCGTAGCATCTCGATCACAGGGAAGAAAGTGACCCTTGAAGCCACCAAGGCCAAAAGTGGAATCCCTGGGGAGGAGTGTCTCCTATAGGAGGATGACATGAACATCCTCCCTGACAGCCACCTCTTGGAGGTGGGGGAGCTTGCTCCGAGCCCCTAGGCAGTTCCACTGGAGGACTCGGAGAGATGAAGTGGTTTGTGCGGTGGTGGTGGCAGAGGGGTGGAGGACGACTCCAGGGTCAGGCCGAGGGCACGCCGCTCCACCTCGATCGCCGCCGAGGCCGACGTGAGCCCCGCCATGGCCGCAGGCAGCACTGGAGAGGCAGGGAGATGCAGTGGCATGGATGGGGCAGCAATCGAGGGCGAGCTCTGAACAGGCTTCTGTGGGAGGGTGGTGGGAAGGGGTGAGATCTCCGTTTGCTCCACCTTCTGATCCACCAGTTTCTGGACCATTTTGTCCACCTCCCGTTCCAGAAGGCTGGTGTCCAGACGCTCGCCGAGGACTTGCCCCATGATGCTGGCAACAGTGACTGCAAGCTGCCTCCCGATCATCTGAAACTCCTCCACAGAGAAGCAAAGGAGGGGTTGGGTTGGCGTGGACTGAGGAGTGGGGGTAGGCTGGGGAGAAGGAGTGGGGGCGGAAGGATGAGGAGGGGGGGAGGTTGAGGCTGGGGAAGGAACAGGAGAGGGAGGATTGGGGAGAGGTGGGAAGGACTCTGCTGCTGACAGAGTAGGAGGTTGCTGGGGAGGAGGAGACGTCCTCTGAGACCCCCAGACGAACGTTCCTTGAGGGGCAGGGTTGGTGACCTGCCGGTCCTGGACCCAGGCCACCTGCCGACGGCGGCCCTGATCCACCAGAGCAAGCCTGGAGGGGCACAACGGGTGCCACGCGTGATGCCATCGTGTGCAATTTGGGCAGCGAGCCACGACTGTCTCCCCCGCCTTGAACTTGGCGAGGCAGACATCGGTGTCGTGGGGCCCGCTGCACACCCCGCACACGACTGGTCTCTTGCAAGTGGCCTTGTGATGGCCAAAGCGATGGCACTTGAAGCACCGCAGAGGCTCCGGGGTATAGGGGCGAAGATGGAAAGTGCCCCAGTTCCCCAGGTCCAGCTCGGGGATCAGGGGCCCGCGAAGGGTCACGACAACCTGCCGCATTTCTTCCCGGGCCTTCGTTTGACAACGGACGGCAGTCTCCACCTGTGGATGTCGGAGGAGGAGATCGGGGGACCAGTGCCGTGGGAAGCCCATCACCACGGCTTTGCTGGTCTTGGTCCCCGGGGTGAGCTCTTCCACTCGGAATGGTGATGAGGCGTCCTGGGAGTAAGCGTGGAGGAGATCGTACGACTCCTCCGTGAGTGGAACAATGATCGAGCTGCCGTCCGCTCCCATACGGCCAGGAAGCTGCACCGTAGGCCAGGAAGCGCCGTCTCTATGGCAGCGACCACCTCGTAGGAGGTGTCGTGTCCCTGTTGGACTGGGACATGGAAGGCTGGGAAGGGCGAGGCAGGAAGGGCTCGCGCCACAACACCGACCGACGGACGTGGAGCCTGACGAGACCGCTGGGCAGTCACGTTGCCTGGTGCTGTGGCAGAGGAGTTTCCCTGCCTGGCCCGTGTGGAGCGGCGAGTGACGAGAGTGTAGCCCTCGTCATCAACGGCGGCAGGGTGAGCCACGGAGGTGGCACTGGAAGGGGGCTCAGAGAGAGGAGCAGCAACAGAGGAGGGAGAGGAAGAGGGAGTGGCAGGGGAGGAGCTGGGAGGCATAGGAGAGGAGGAAGAGGAGTCATCCACACCCTCCATTTGCTCGTGAATACGAGCGGACTTGGAGGGGCGGGGGGCAGGAGGAGCGGGANAGGGGGGGGGGGGGGGGGGGGGGGGGGGGGGAGGGGGGGGGGGGGGGGGGGGGGGGGGGGGGGGAATCTGTGGAGGAGGCAGAACCGGCAGACAGACGTCTCTCTCTGTTCAAAGCGGGGTTGCAGTTGCTACCCGCGGAAGCGGCGGAGCGCGGAGGCTGAGGAGAGGTACCTCTGGGAAAGGAGGCCTTGGCAGATGTGGCGGTGGAGGTGGGCTGCTTAGGGCGTACCCTGGGCGGCGGTGGAGGCGGGCTGCTTAGGGCGTACCCTGGCAGCAGTGAGCGAGCGGTTTTTGTTAGCCTTATGAGAGGGGCAGGGTTTGGACCCAGCAGGTCTCGACTTCGACGAGGACGGGTGCATACCGAGTTAAAAAAAAAAAAAAAAAAAGCTACAATCCGGTAGTCCCTACAGTGTTGGGGGACTAGCTCCCCACCCGCTAAAGGGCGTCGAAAGAGAACCCCGACACTGCCCCGTAAGGGTCTTACCTAACCTAGCCCTAACAGAAAGCCAACTCTTGCCGCCTCCTTTAACCAGACCTCTATAGGCCCCCCTTCATGGAAGTACCCTGCGGTACCCCTTCCGGGTTCGGCATCGTACTACGGCAAGAGACTCTAAGCTGGCAACCGGAAAGTAGCTGAAAAAAAGAAAGAAAAACAAAAACAACAAAAAGAAATAATATAGAAAACAAAAGCAAAACTACACGGTATGCACGAAACCACGAGGGACAAGAGTGCTGGGGGGGACGTCTGTACACCACGAGAGCAGGGCAGCGAGAGAGGAGCAGGGTTGTCAGGTGTTTCATTACTTATTTAGCTTCTATTCATAATATTTATGGCATTTTTTTGGCAAAATATTTTAGGAAAATGGCAGTCTCTTTTTGTAGTTACAAAAGGAGCTCAATAAACTGTAATATATACCATGTAATTCACATACTTCATTGGAAATGCATGCACAAATGCACGCACATGTGTGGCCACAGCACACACACACACACACACCGCTCGCTGGCGCAGTGGTAGTGTTCTCGCTTGCCATCTGGTAGACGGGAGTTCGCGCCTCGCTCAGGTTGCGAAAAGTTTCACTAACAAAGTGGGTGGTTACTGTCCCCTTGAGCAAGGGGATGGGTGTGTGCGTGTGTGAAGATCACAGCCTTGCCCATAGATCGGACTATATGAGCTCTCAGCTTCCTTCCGGGAGGGTAAAAGCTGACGATCACTACCATCAAGTGATCCTGACAGACCCGGTGAGTTACACAGCAAAAATGTTTAAAAACTGATGAAAATTTCAAACTTCCAGAATCAAATACCAGTTTAATCAGACTTTTTCACCATAACATTTTAATTGTTCTCCAGTCAATCAAACTTTCTGAAAAACCATTTTAAATGTTTAAACAATTGAACATTCCTGCCCTCAAGACTAGGGGACATGTAGTGCTCCCTAGCATTCACTCATCCTCCTCAAAGCTTTCAAACCCCATCTCCGGGGAAGGGTCAGAGGGTTGGGGGGAAGCCTGGCAAGGTGGGATGATGGTAGTGTGAGACCAATGCGCTGGCTCTGGGGTGCGGTGTAATGACAGACAAAGAGGTGAGGGAGACAGCTGCGATGTCTGGTGGGGTGGAGAGGGAGACCGCTGCAATGACTGACGAGGTAATGAAGAAAATAGGTGCGGTGACTCATGTTGTGGCGAGGGAGACAGAGGCAGTGGCTGAAGTGGTGTCGGAGATTGAGGCTGGAATGGGGAAGGCAGTGATTAGTCGCGGAGTGCTGCAGTGGAGACTTATGTGATGCGGGAAATGGGGATTGGCTTGAGGTGAGGTCCAGTACCAGGGGCCAAGCACATCCTCGGCAGGAGATGGACCACGGTGTTTCATGCTGGTCAATGGCTGGGGAGATGCTCTGCTGGTCGAGGGCTGGGAAGATCCTCTGTGGGCCGCTGACATGGTGGAGGCCTGTTTGAAGAAGGTGGTGATGATAGTCTGCCTGGCTGCCCTTTTCTTTTCCTCCAGCATCGCCCTGTACACCTTCATCCCCTCCTCCAGCCAGATACGTACCTGTTTTGTCCTGGGAGAGGGTCATGAGTGCGCATAAGTGCGATGACCTTGTCAACCTTGGTCACCATCTCCTTCAGAATCTTCATACTGAGGCTTGCACCTCAGGGACAACCACCTCCTCCTGTACCTCCTGGTGTGCCTGCTGAATCTCCATATTGAGAACTCCTCACCGCTGAGCTCCTCCCTGTGGCTTTCCATGACCTCCTCCAAATCCTGCTCATTGACCTCCCCGAAGCCTATCTTGTGCGACAGTTGCACAATGTCCTGCCACACCCATTCTACCATCAGTGCATGCATGTCCTCGGGGACACTGGTAAAGGAGTGAACGCATTCCCTCCACAGCTTGAACTACACACCGTTCATGGTGGCCTATTTTACCTCCCTCCATGCAGCCGTGATGTACTCAATGACATGGCATATATTACATCCTCATCAGAAGGACTGCACTGTCGTCCTGTCATCGGTATCACACGCCCTCACCAACTGTTCACCAAGTTCTCCCTCGGGGTATACTTCTCGAGAACACAAGAAAGGTAGGAGTGGAAATAGGATGAACAGATATCTGAAGTCAGTCAGGCCTTCTTGTTTAACTTCCAAATCACCCCTAAATTCTCCTTAACATACCCCATCAGAGTTCTCGGGTTTTTGGAGTGGTTGACAAGAAGCAGCTTTAACTTGAGGTCACCCTAGGCATTGTCCCCCAGCAGCAGTAAGCCACTCCTTCGAGGCCTTGAACCCTGGCGTAGACTTTTCCTCTGTTGAAAGCTATGTCTTTGAGGGCATTCTCTTCCAAAAGAGCCCAGTCTCATAAAGTTCAAAACCTGTTTCGCACCGTAGCCACCCTCCGCAATGATGCGTTTAAGTTTGTCAGGGAAAACTGCTGCCACTACTGCATATTGCATCTGCACTCACCGCTTTGCCAGACATCCTGACGTTGTGGAGGCTTGCCCGCCTCTTAAAGTATAGCATCAAGATTGCGTCTCACCTTTATTTCATCCCACAGGGAGAAAGCCTTCATGTATATGATCGCCTGACTCATGGGCATCTTCCTCCTGTTCTGGTCCTCCACCTACGTGCAGAGCACCTGCTTCAGCTCCCCCATTGCAGGTTTCTATGGCAGGTGAGACGGGAGGTGGTGAAAGTAGCAACCTCCCAAGCTGCAGCCTTGATGGCCTCCCCCTTCTTGATAATGGTGGAGACAGTCAACTGGGCCAGGTGGAGAACCAAGGCGATGGCACATGCTCCCTCTCCTTTGTCGTGGCGCTTAAGAACATCTAACTTCACTTTCAGAGAGACAGTTTTACGAGCATGCATAGTGGGAACATCACCAGCACCAACACTAGCAGGCTGCATACCACCCTGACTAGGGTCACCACTGGCACCACCACTAGCACCACTAGCCCCACCACATGCAGTGCCCTTTGCAGGAATGATCATGGATAGAGTTGGAGGGAAGGGAAGGTTCAGGAGGAGAAGGAATAGGAATAGGAGGAAGGGAAGAGGGAGGTGGATGGACATCCACAGAAACAAGGGACGACATGAAAGAAGATTGATGAATGTAGGAGGCAATATTTTGAATGGTCTCTGTATCCGTGGGAGACGAAACAGGGCAGGGGAACGCCAATGAGATGACCCGAGGGTGCTGACAGTTGGGTAAGAGAGAGGATGAGGTACTTGGAGAAGTGAAACGTGAGGGATGTTGGGAAGGTTGGACAGGAGAAGGTGGGGGAAAGACATCAAGAACGTGAGACAAGGAAGCACGAACACGTTGACGGTTGTTTGCAGGACAAGAAAGTGATGTAAGAGAGGACTGAGAAGAGAGGTAGAAGGAGGCGAGGAACAAAGGAGGGAAGGGGAAGAATCAAGAAGAGAAGCAAGAGCAGTGAAAGAATTAGAGCCAAGGACAGAAGTCGAGACACTGGAAGAGCTGGAGACTGGCGACACCACAGGAAGAAGAAAGGCTACATGTGCGTAGGTAACGGTTGGATGGTGACCGAGGCTGTGAACTCTGCGACGGGCCTCGCGAAGGGAGAGGCCAGTTTTCCAGTGGACACACTTCTGCCTCAAATAGACAAATGGGACATTGCCGGTAGATGGCAGAATGGCTACCCTGACGGTACAGGCAGCACCGGATGGTGTAAGTGCAGTCCGAGGAAGTATGACCAGCCAGTGCACAGTTGGCACAGACTGCAGTTGATCAGCAGTATTTGGCAGGGTGGCCAAAGTGCCAATAAGATGTGCACTGGAGAGGAGATGGAATAAATTGGCAGACCTGGAGAACAGTGCCCCCAGTGATGACCATAGGGACAGATCATGAGAGGCAAAGACAATTTTGATGATACTGGCTCGCTCCTGTTGCCGTCCATGAGGAAGAATGGTGTAACATTGCACTGAACATATTGGATGGCGCTGCTCAGAAAGAATGAGCTAAAAATTACCAGATATATATACTGGTGAATACATTATATATATA
>JAGKTI010019541.1:0-16028 GCA_018397915.1 Birgus latro | reverse complement strand
GATAATAGTAGTGTTGTTGTTGGTGGTGGTGATAATAGTAGTGTTGTTGTTGTTGATGGTGGTGGTAGTAGTAGAAGTAGTAGTAGTAGTGGTGGTAGTGTTGGTGGTGGTGGTAATAGTAGTAGTTGTAGCAGTAGTAGTGGTGGTGGTGGTGGTGGTGGTGGTGGTGTGTAGTAGCTGTAGTAGTAGTAGTAGTAGTAGTAGTGGTAGTGGTGGTGGTGGGGGTGTGTAGTTGTAGTAGTGTAATCCAGGTTCATCTGGATGTAAACTACTTTGATGAGTATGGTTTTCATTCGGTTTGTTTACCTGTTTGTTTATTTGTTTGTCGACAACTTTCCATGAGAACTAGTGGTGCGATTTTGACTAAAATTGCAAGGATGATAAGCAATGGCAATCTGATCACCTGAATAAATTTTGGACCAAATTTGGCCAAGGCCCAGACTGTAGGCCCAAAAAATGTAAAACAATAATAGTTTTGTGTTCATAACTTCTTTCAAATTCGTCATATCGACATGAAACCAAACCCTATAGGTGCATCTTTCAAATCTGCATCCTACAACATGCCTCATTACATCAGGGGGGGGTCACCCCTCAGTTAGCGGTATGGGGGTCAATGTCAGGTGGGTCGGATCTAAAATGTCAAATAGGCATAAAATCCTCAATTCTCACCCGATTTACTACAAATTTGATGTGTCATCTCTGACTAGATATCCTGTTGTGTTTATACGTCAGCACTAAAATGACTGCCCGGGACGGGTTTGCTGCGCCTTGGCACCGCTTCTTGTTTGACAGTACTCTTCCGTCTTCTGATTTTTCATTCAGGCCATATTCTCGTTGATCAGGTCATCGTAACGCCTCTCCCTTAGCGATTTGTTTTGCCAATCAACAAGCACATCAACATCATATGTAGTAAAAGAAGAAGTGTTGCTTAGTCTCCTGTGTCCTCCACTGAGTATGAATAGTGACGGCCGCCTTCCCGCTGTGGCACTGAAATGGACGGGCCACTTCTCTGCCTGGGTATACAAATGTCTGTCAAATCCCTCCCTATTCCCGAAAGGAGAATGATGAACGGAAAGAGGAGGACTACTACTACTACTACTACTACTACTACTACTACTACCACTGCTGCTGCTACTACTACTACTGTTACTACTACTACTACTACTACTACTGCTACTGCTACTACTACTACTACTACCACTGCTGCTGCTACTACTACTACTACCAGCACCACCACCGCCACCACCACTGCTACTACTACTACTACTACTACAGTACTACTGCTTCTACAGTTTGGCACAGACGTTTGCAACTGCAGGGATTAGATGCAGCCTTCATTAACTCTTTTACTGGAAAATAAAACAATACTACGCCACTACATCTTTTTCCACTACCTGGTCGAAAATTGGCGAGTTTCCATCTTGAATGCTGAGTTGTAACAATGCGTTAATACTAGAATAGGATGCTGATCACGAAGAAGTGCCGTGTAGATGTCGTAGAGACGTAGCATTGCCCTTTTCCGCCCCTGAACTACGAGAAATAAGCTGCAAAAGGACGGAAATCTGGGCCAAGATAAGATGAAGGGAGTATAGGTGGATATGTTCGTCCTTTTTCAGTTTATATCTATAATTCACTGGTAAACTAATATAATGCCACAGTGCGGGATCCTTTCCACGGCACTTCTTCGTGACTAGCACCATTTTCTAGTGTTCATCTGTTACACCTCCACATTCTAATTGGAGAGGGCAATTTTAACCCAAGTTAAAGTAAACAGAGAATAGTTATTATGCTTTACTAATTCTAATTTCTCCCAAATTTACCATCTCCCCATCTTGACTGCTGGGGTATAACAATAGATTAACATTACAATATGATGCTTGTCATCAAGAAGTGCTATGTAAAGGATATAATGCCACTTGTCATTATCTGTCACTGAGCTAGGATGAACACTAGAATATGGCGCTAGTCATGAAGAAGTGGTGTGTAAAGGATAGGGAGAGTGAGAGAGAGAGAGAGAGAAACTGACAAAGATCCTTTTTTTCAGATATGACTCACTTTACCAACCAGATCTTCACCTGCCCAATTTTCTGGTTAAAAGTTTTTTAAAGCAACATACAGACGAGGACCCGGACACTACTGGGGTATTTTTGGCCCATGCTGAGTCCCTTCCCTCTCCTAGAATAATCAAAACCCATCTGCCCTTCTCACTTCTCCCGTCATCCATTCTTGAGAGATGTAAGGTGGGTGACGTACTCTCTCTCTCTCTCTCTCTCTCTCTCTCTCTCTCTGGCGACATAAACTTAAGCTTCGCCATATAAATGGGGAAGCTTCTTGTTTTCGTCAGTATTATTTTTCTTCGCAGTTTTTCTTCCATCTTGATGATATTACACATGAAGTTACCCTAGGGTAACCCAAGTCCTTATGCCAAATATAAATGAACTTGACCTATTTTTGAAGTTAATATTCTCAGTTTTATTCTAAAAATTGCATATTTGATATCGAAATATCTCAGAAACTAATGAGTTGCAGGTCTTTGATTTAAAATCCTATGATAAAAATGTTTGCTGAATAATTTTGGCTTAATATTTTGCCATTCAGCCTAGTGGAAAGTACCGAATTCAAATCTGATCAGTTTTTCTTTGCAACACATTTAGGGAAAACCACAAAAGCTTTAAAGATGTACATCTCCAGATATATAGCTCTGGTCCCGCTTACGATCTGAAAGGAATATGGTTACAGTTAAGCCTATGGTTAGCCAGTTATTGAGACAAAAACAAAATATACAAATGAGTTCTTGGACACCTTTTTCTTCAGATCCCTTGTTGATGTTACCTTAGGGTCTTCAGATCATGTTTATATTGCACATACCTTCTATACCATTAATAGGATCATTGCTGGTGCCAGGAGGAGCAGAGAGAGCAGAAGAGATCGAGACCGGACGAGCAACAATGGAAGCCGCATCTCCTGCTACTGCCTGCGACCCATTGAAGGGGGAAAATAGCAGACCTCAGTCTACAGCGGCCAAGAAGAAGATCAGGGGAACCATGATTTGGTTCAGTGTCAGGGCGGGGTACGGTTTCATCAAGCGCTAGAATACTGGAGCTGATGTTTTCTTGCGCTGCCAGGCAGTCATTGCAACAAACTCTAGGCATCTCCAGCGCTCCCTTGGGGATGGTGAGTCGGTGGAGTTTTGTCTCTTTGGGACTCCCAAGGGTCCTGAGGCTAGGGATATTACTGGACTGGGAGGCGTGGCCATGCAGGGTTCTACCTACGCACGGCAGCATCTCAAGGCCTGGGGACGCCAGGCCAGGGATCCTGGGAGTCCTGGGGAGATGAGCACCATCATGGAGATATGCATCCCGAAGGCAAAGGCTTTATGTTGGGGTGACAAGGGGGCTTCATGCATTCTTCTCCCCTAGATCTTTGAGGAGAACAGGCTGCCTTTCCTTGTCGTCACCGAGTGCTGCGCCCGTGATGTATGTTCTGTTCCTCGCTGACGGAAGTGCTGGGCCAGCCAGCCGCGACCTGCTGTCCCCCGCATGACACCACAGAAGATGCTGAGGCTGGATGCCTCACTTAATCAGAAGACTGCCAACCACATCACTGACCCGGCACCGGAATTGAACACAGCTAAACCACAGCTGAAGTACACCACCAGCCGTCGGAGACTGAGGAAGGTGGGACTCTTCTGCCTCCATAATATGCATGGACGAGGATGTGTCAACCTGCTCTTTGGTCGGGGAGGAGGTTGATAAGTCCTCCTCTCCTCAGGTGGAGGAGGCTGAATCGGTAGAGAGGCGGCCTGCAGTTCTCATGGACCCAGGTTCGAATCCCGGCTGGGGCAGGGAACAGTTTAAGGATTTGAATTTCACAAATGCAGACTTCCCTGATCTACCAGAAGACCCGCCGACATGTCGTAAAAATACCCCCACTAATACCAGTACACTAGTCCTGTATGAGACAGCCCTAGCATGTATTCAATATGGACGGTGGGTGATAGCGCCGAAGTGGTGACATGTGGAGGTGTATAGATGTAGGAGGACTACTGGGCCTTGATAACGGGCTGTAAAGCCTATGCCCAGAGTTGGTCACATAAAAAAAAAAAAATCTCGCCCTGCTATTTTGGACTACAAAGATCGGCTAAACGTATCTTCCTTCCTACCATCGCCTCTTGACACTCTCTGCCCACACCCGTTCATATCAGCTCAGAGCCACGACCTACTCCAAGCTCTATGATTTGCTCCGGGAGGCTGACCTGGGTGAGGGGATTCCACCCATTCTGATTGTCAGGGGCAGGGGCGCAGCCAGAAATATAATTGGGGGGGGGCACAATGAATGACTATGAGAAATATAAAAACACAATGCACTTCACCATTTAGGTTGATATATGGCAAAATCACCCATCTTGCTGATTTTTTATTACCTCAAAATACTGAAAAAACAACTTCAATCATGTGGAGTATGAGTACCTCCATATGACAGATTTATCATACCAAGTTTCAATGTTTCAGTCTGAACACATTCTGTACACTGTTAGTGAAAGTACTTTGGCTCACCCCTGGCGTGATGGGGTGAGTTGGGACAGTTTTGGGACATAGTTGGCTGAGCTGGGACATACCACTTTTTAACTTAATATTTCATTTAAAGTAAAGAGACGCAAATTTCAATGTATTAGCTGATATATAATGTAGGAGAAAAGTTAGATTTATTTCTATTACCTTCTATAAAATGCATTGTCAAATTTCAATGAACATTAATGCTGAAAAAAAACATAAAAAGAAACTTACACATATCCAATTAGTCAATTTGAAGTTCATTTATTTCCGTTTCGTTTTTTAAAGGCTCCAACATGCTTGATCCGTCGGCCTTGGTCACCTAATGGCGGCTGTCCATGCTGCTCGGTCTCTGGCAGCTTCCCTATTCAGTCTCTTATACCTGAGGTCACACTCAGTGACCTTGTCCCGGGTCCTTTTCGGTCAAACTCTTGCAACCCTACCCCTAACATTAGCACTTATCAATTTCTGCACCCCATTATCATCCCCCCTCCTCTCGACATGCCCATACCATCTCAATCTACCTCTCCTCATCATAACACCAGTGCACTCCAGTCCCAACCTACCTCACAACTCTTCCATCATAAGCCTAGCCCCGCCCACCCACGCTTCGCACTTAAGGACGCACTACACTATACATATTCCGTAGTTAAGAGTTCCACTAAGTTGCCTGTAGCTATTTATGCCGAAAAATTTCACTGAGAAATATGCTTTTTATAATCATGAAAGGCTTTGTCCACCTCTTGCACCGTAAAAGGTACAGTTCCTGCTAATAACACAGGTCCACCAATGATATGCTGCCGAAAATCATCAGTATACAGTATATCATCACAAACTGGCCAGTTCCATTTCTCAGTTCCTCTCCTTTCCAAAAATTTCATTTTTCAGCTCTTTTTCCCTACTTTTAACACAATACCACTATAGCTATGCTTTTTTGCCATAATCCACATCACAGTATTTTCTCTCTCTAGGGCATGCATGCAACCTGAAAATGAGAAGTATCTACTTGTTGACAACCAAAACCACCATAAACACAGCAAACTATAAAATACAGTGGTATATAATGCATGAAAAGTAGGTTTTGCCTTGCGAAAATCACAAATTAAAGTGTTGTCCCAACTCACCCTGGGTAGAAAAAAAAAATGGGCGAGTCGGGACAATTGTCTATTAATCCTTCAGCACTGCTCTGCTGTAAAAATGCATTTTCTGGATAAATCACAAAAAAATATAACAACTGAAGATTTCACACACCCAAAAGTAGACCTTTAGCTCTAAAACTAACTGTGGGAGAGGAAAATGGGCAAAATATGTTTTCAAAAATGAAATTCTACAAAGGTCAAAATGCTACCCTTTCATATTTGCACATTTTTCATGCATTACTCGTGGCTCTATAGAAAACTAGTATTAAATATTTTGTAAAGTTGGGGCAGGGCTATTGAATGGGCACCATAAAATGGAAATGTCTTGGCATTTGGCATTGCAGTGCCCACTGTTCCAACTCACCCCGTGTCCCGCACTGTCCCAACTCACCACACTCAACGCTAATGTCTATGAAAATCCATCGTCTGTTAAATACTTCACTTAGTTCAGTGATAATTAGTTTACTTCAGTGATGGTTGCCACACAGGGCACAGGTAGCTAAAGTCTGAAATATATTACAAGGAAAATCTTAAGCAATCATTGGCTTCCAGTTTCTGCGTGCACCTACACTTATGTAGAGCTCATGGCATGACATTATCATTGGTTATTATTACTGGCAGTAGTAACAGCCTCTAGAATGTAATGCATTTGCTAAACATAAATTGACCTTGTAGAACTTGAACTCAAGAAGTCCAGTATGCTTGATTGTTGCGGCTGCCTCGTTTCATAATAGTGATCCAGGGATCCCACGAAATACATCTTTTCACTTCTTGTCACAGTACAGCGTGCAAGTAGCATAATTAGCAAGTTGTATGGACTGGTCACTGGTGCAACACGATCTGATGAGAGTTGAGTGAGGATTGATGGCGCAGGCGGGCGATGAGCGAGTGACATTAAGCTGACGGCCGATAAACGTTGCCACGATAGTTTATTTTTCTTGCCAGGTCTGCCACATGTAGGCCTGCATGCCCACAGGTACTCCTAACTAGTTCATTACATAAACCTACTAGTAGGGGAGTTTCTCGTTTTGAAGAAAACGTGTCATAAGGTACATACCTGATACAGGTTCAAATCCCCGCTGGGGCAGGGAACAGTTTAAGGATTTGAATTTCATAAAATCAGACTTTACTGATCAACCAGAAGACCCGCAGACATGTCATAAAAATACCCCCGCTACATCAGTCCTGTATGAGACAGCCCTAGCATGTATTCAATATGGACGGTGGGTGTTAGCACCGAAGTGGTGACATGTAAAGGTGTATGGTATATAGGAGGATTACTGGGCCTTGAGAGCAGGCTGTGAAGCCTATGCCCAGAGTCAGACACATAAAAATAAATGAAAATTTCGCAGAGTGGTACACGTTTCTTGCTTCCTTTCCTGCCTCTTCTCCTCACCCGTCCGGACGCCATCGGCTCCCCGTGCGTAAATTCGAATATCTGTCTCGCACCTAAAGTAAAGTAAGTCTTAAAAAGTATAAGTGTATACAAGACTTTTTACTCAGAATTGCATATTTTTCAAATCTCCAAATATGTGACATACCGAGTATTACACCCTGGATTAAACAAGTATTCGACATTTAAGATTCGCAGTCTATTCTCGAAAGCACATAGAAATTGCGGGGGGGGGGCCAGGCCCCCGTGCTCCCCCCCCCCCCAGCTGCGCCACTGGTCAGGGGGGAGGTTCGTCTAGCCGATCTACGGGCATATTACTTCATACTCCCACCCCCGCTTGACCCCCTACATTGGTGGTCATGTGCGCTGCTTGAGCTTGGTGGTGAGTTGCTTTCCCAACCCTCTTTGGTCCAATGCCCCACGTAGCGAGTGATGGCCATAAAGCTTGGTGGTGACTTGCTTTCCCAACCCTCTTTGGTCCAATGCCCCACGTAGCGAGTGATGGCCATAAAGCTTGGTGGTGACTTGCTTTCCCAACCCTCTTTGGTCCAATGCCCCACGTAGCGAGTGATGGCCATAAAGCTTGGTGGTGACTTGCTTTCCCAACCCTCTTTGGTCCAATGCCCCACGTAGCGGGTGATGGCCATAAAGCCATAATTAAAAAAAAAAATATCATTAATAGTTTTCTTTGTTGAGGCTATACAATAAGATTAGGTACCCAGCTTTAATCTATTTTTCTCTCTCTCTCTCTCTCTCTCTCTCTCTCTCTCTCTCTCTCTCTCTCTCTCTCTCTCTCTCTCTCTCTCTCAAACTGCTAGTTTTGATCTGTGCTGATTTCTAACGTAGTCGACAAATACAAACTTAAGCCGCCTAATTCTTCTTTTGAAATCAGAATGATGGAGATGAAGATGATGATGATGATGATAATGATGATGATGATGATGATGATGGTTTACATTTTCATTCACAGGTGATATATGTGGCTAGACATCCGGGTGACGTGTGTGTGTCTTACTACCACTTTCAGAGACTCTTCAAGTCAGTGTGTTTCAAAGGCGACCTGGAAGAGTTCCTGGATTTGTGGTGCCGAGATTTAGGTAAGAAAAGAGAGAGTGAGAGAGAGAGAGAGAGAGAGAGAGAGAGAGAGAGAGAGAGAGAGAGAGAGAGAGAGAGAGAGGGAAAATAAAGAATGGGACTTTGCAGAAATTAACAAACTAATTGTTGATGTTGATTCTTATTCAGTTAATAGATATACATAGCAGTAATCCTTCTTCTCCATCGTCTTTTTCATTTCCTTCCCCTGCCTCTCTTTCTTCTTCTCCCACGCCTTCACCTTCCTTTCCCTCTCTTCTCCTTCTCTTTCTTCTTCTTCTTTACAGTTCAGCTAGGGCCATACTGGAGTCACTTAAGCGAGGCATGGGCAAAACGCACCCACCCAAACCTCCTCTGGCTATACTACGAGGACATGAAGAATGATCCGCTGAGGGAGCTTCAGCGCCTGGACCACTTCCTCGCCACAGGCCTGACGGCAGACGAGCTGCTGCAGGTGGCCCAGCATTCCAGCTTCGCCAGCATGAAGGCCAGACCTGCCACTAACTACAGTCTCATCCCAGAATCGCCTGGCCTGATGCCGGGAGAGGCTGAGTTTGTGAGGAAGGGTGAGTTTAATTAGCGTCGTTCTTGTTGTCATCATTATCTTTGCCATCCTCTTCTTAGTTATTATCGTCACTGTCATCAGCTCGGCTCGATGGCGGGGAGCATGGTAGCTCAATGGTAGAGCGCCTGACTCGAGACCAAAGAGTCGTGCGTTCGTACCGCGCCCGGTAAGCTGCCATGCCGGGAGAGATAGCACTCGCCTGTCATCTTGCAGGTTGTACCAGCCGTGGCTTAGATGGTTAGAGTGTTCTGACCGAAGGGTCGGAGTTTGGAGCCCACCAGAGGGTCATTGGTAGACATCAGGAAGGGTATCCGGTCATAACATGCAACACACTCTAAAACCTAAGTCCTCTGCCCAGGGGCAACGCCTTAGCCCTTATTAACAAAAAGGGACACGGCATAAACCCTCCCTCCCCTCCCCCCCAAAAAGATATCATCACCACCTTCGTCATCATTATAACTATTATTACTTTCATTACCATCATCGTCATCATCATCATCCATTGTCATTGTCACCCTCGTCATCATTATCATTATTATTGCCTTAATTACCATCATCATCATCGTCTGTCGTCATCGTCATCCACCGTCACCATCGTCATTGTCATCATGATCATCATCATCATCATCGTCATCCCTGCCATCGTCTTAGTGTTCATCACTGACTGTTTTATTAATACAAAGAAGAAGGAGCCAAAGGCCAGAAGCCTGCAAACAGCTCCTTCCAAGAAAAAACAAAACCAACTCAACAGAGTGCAAAAATTCATGATCGGTTCATTTCGAGATGCCTGGACACACTGCATTTGAAAGACTGGAGATCATAGAAAGTAGGAAATGTAGACAGAGGGAGAGAGTTCCAGAGTGGACCTGTTGCGCAAACGAGGACTGGGAGTAACGGTTAACTCTTGTATTAGAGAGTTGGACAGAAAAGGAATGAGAGTTTGCTGCTAGACACGTGCTACGCGCCCATCGGAGTGGTGATGGGGTGCAAGCAGATAGATCAGAGGAGCAGTGACAATTGAAGTAGCGATTGAAAAAAGATAAAGATGCAACAATGCGGCGAAGAGACAGAGGGTGAAGGGAGCCAGTAAGAGGAGAAGAGTTAATGAGGCGAAAGACTTTAACTCCACCTTGTTGAGAAGAGCTGTATGTGGGGAGCCTCCCCACACATGAGAGTTGTACTCTACACAGGGGGGAATAAAACCCATGAATAGTCAAAAACTGTTCAAGGGTAGAGAAGGCATGAAGTCGGCTTAGCACACCTATTCTTTTGGAAGCAGATTTTACAAGAGATGAAACAACATATGATCTTTCCAAAAATAAATCCAAAGAGAATGAAACCCCCAAGTATGTTTAAAAGTGATGCAGGATTGAACTGGATGTTATTAAACATGAATGAGTATTTCTATGGAAATTTTTGACACGTTGATAGGTGCAAGAACTGAGTCTTTGATGCATTAAAAACAACAAGATTACTTTTACCATAGTCAGAGATACGAGCCAAGTTAGTCATTAGGTGCCCCATAGCCTCATTCCTTTTATATTGAAGTAACTGCTGAGATGGACGTTGCAAGAAGCCAATGGAAAGATGAAGGGTGCAAACAGCAGTGTATGACTGGATAGGGTTAGATTTACAGCTTGGATGGTAATTGGTGAATAAAAGGAAGAGAGTTGGTGATAGGACAGAGCTCTGAGGAACACCACTACTGATAGATCTAGAAGAACGGCGGCCGTCTACAACAGCAGCTATAGAATGACCAGAAAGGAAGCTAGAGATGGAGGCACAGATAGAAGTACAGAAAGCGTAATAGTGTAGCTTGGAAATTACAGATTTATGCCAGACGCGATCAAAATCCTTTGAGATGTCAAGTGCAATGGTGAAGCTTTCGCCAAAGTCCTGAAAGGAGGATGACTAGGAGTCTGAACGGTAGGTGAGAACAATATGGATATTGGGTGAGATCTCCAGTTGAGCGACCCTGACGGAACCTCTGCTGACGATGAGAGTGAAAGTTCTGAAAGGGAAGATGCTTTAAAATCTTTTTGTTAAGAATAGACTCGAAAACCTTTGAGGTACAAGATGTTAAAGCAATTGGGCGATAGTTAGAGGGATGAGAATGGTCACCCTTGTTTGGGACAGGCTGAATGAGAGCAAACCTCCAGCAAGAAGGAAAGGTACAAGTTGATAGAGAAAGGCGAAAGAGTTTACCTAGGCAGGGCATAAGCACAGAAGCACAGTTTTTGAGAACAACAGGAGAGACTCCATCAGGCCCATATGCCTTGTTAGTACTGAGGCCAATGATGACAAAAAATACATCAGCTGAAGACATTTTAATGTCAGCCATGAGGAAGTCAGAGGGGGGAAGTGATGGAGGAACAGCACCGGAATCATCTAAGGTGGAAATGGAGGAGAAAGTCCGAGTGAAGAGTTTGCTTCATCAGTAGGAGAAATAGTTACAGAGCCATCAGAGTGGAAAAGAGAGGGGAAAGAGGATGAGATAAAGTTGTTACAAAGGTTTTTGGCAAGGTGCCAAAAAGATCGGGAGGAATTCGAGTTGGAGAGTTGAGAGCATTTAGTACGAATGAAATTATTTTTAGCAGAGCGAGGAACAAACTTTGCACGATTCCAGGCAGAAACATTAAAAAAAAAAAAAATGAGATTGAGAGGTGAGTCGGCTCTGGTACCTATTGTAGATCATCTGGCTGTGGACGGCATTAGAACAAGCGTGCTTAAACCAAGGTTTCTTTGTATTAGTCAAAGGATATGAGAAACGAATGTATCCTTCCACGCCTGAGAGAATAACATCCTTTATGTGCATGGCACACTCAAACTGCTCTCGGCCATGGAAGCAATAATCATTCCAGGGAAAATTAAGGAAGTACCGCCTGAGGGCCTTCCAATCAGCAGCTCCACAGTGCCACAGTCTACACTTTTTTAGTGGGTCCACAGGCCATACTGGAGCGATAGGACATGTTAGGGTGATAAGGTTGTGGTTGGAGGAGTCCAAGGAATGATTAACAGTGTAAGCAGAAGGATTAATTGTGAGGAAGAGGTCAGTTATATTGGAACTCTCTCCAGATCAGTCAGGGATATGGATAGGGTGCTGTACAAGCTGCACTAGGTCATTAAGGATAGAAAAGATGTAGGCTTGTTCATCAGGTGAATCTGTGAAAGGAGAGGGGAGCCAAAGGTCTGGTGAATACTGAATCTCCTTGAATGGAGATTTCAGAGAAAGGAGAAACGGATAGGTTGTGTTCCATCAAAGAAGAAAGATAGTCGAAGAATTCTTCATAGACAGTAGAATTTGGGGATAAGTAAACAGCACAAACATATTTAGAGAATGACAGGAAATCCCAAGCAAGAGAGTCGAGAATTCAGAAGAATCAAGTTCAACAACACGAGAGCAAGATAAGTTGTTGCGTACATGTACGCAACAGCCACCTTTGGGTTTGAAATGAGTATAGAGAAAGTAGGAGCATACAGAGAAGGGTTTGCTATCATTTGCCTCAGACAGCAGTCTCAGTTAGGAAGAGAAAGTGAGGTTTGGAGGAGGAGAGGTGGTGCTCAACAGAGAGAAAGTTAGAGGAAAGGCCGCTAATCTTGCAGAAATAAAGAAATGAGTCAGACATTGGTTCCAGGCATCTCGCTGGGTCGTCACTGGGAGAGGGGCGGATGGGGTCATTTGTGGTCCCTCCCCCTGGGGACTCCGAATATTGAGTATGAGATGCCATTAGGGTTGAATTTTGAATAGGAAATGTAGTGTGTAATGTTCATGTAGTTTGGTGTTGAGAGAAAGAGAAACTTGTATTGGAGTGTATGCTGACCTACTATCTGTGTTACTAAACACTGAAAATGTTCAGCAAAGGAGGGTGGTCAGGAACTAGTCCCGAGGGCTGATGAAACGGGAGCTCCAGCTCTACCTGTCATCAGCTTTCCATCCTTTTTGGGAGTACCGCCCTGCTCGACTGGTGCTACAGTTTACTTCCATCTTCTTTATCTTCACTGACCTCATTAATGAATGCAAGCCAATAAGACAAAATAGGTTAAGCATGTCAGGTTTGAATGACCAGGTTACAGTATGCTAAGCTGGGCATACAATGATACACAAGATGGAAAGTAGGCAATATTGCACCCTTGTATCTTGTGGTCCTGGCTCAGTCTGCTGGTATGGGGAAAGCAGAGATTTAGGCTTCACCATAAAACAGCTAATCCAAAAAATTGGTGAAAGCAAAAAAATGGAAAGTATTAAGGATGTAAAGATTTGTGGGAAGTAGTAAAAAACTAGAAGGGAGGAAGAGCGAGGGGGAGACCAAGGATGAGAGGGAGGGATGCAGTGGTTGTGAGCTGGGGGGAGGGCAGCGAAATGGCATGGGACAGGGTGACATGGAGGCTATTTGTCTGTGGGCACCCCTTACGAGATTAAGGCATCTGGCTATAGATGGATAAACAGAAAAGATTTATGGGAAGTAGATACTATTACGCTGACTGCCGTCCCTGCAACACAAGGGCCCATATTGTCACTGGGTAAGGAAGCTTCCTAACACCTCCTCCTTGGTGATTTATTTAAGGATATGGCTGGTTAATATCCTTTCGTACGTTATTTTTGCAGGGTATGGTGATGTTAGAAGAATTTATGTAGCACTGAAGAGCACAGTAAGGTGCAATAAACAAACCAATTAGGAAAAGGTGTTAGGGACCTTCCTTAACTGACAAGAATAAGGGCCGTGGTGTAATATAAGGACCTCTCTTTACTAGAAATAGGTAGATATAAGCTGGGTGAAATTAAGGTGAGCCCACAGATAAAGGTGAAATAGCTTGTATTACCTGACAAGTATCCATAACCCTTTTCAGCTCAGTTGATGGCCAAGTGAAGTCAGATTGCAAGGTCAGTTTAACTATTAATGAAGGAGGCTCATGTCCACCTCATTACTAAATTTCATCTAAATTCACGCAACTGTGACTTAGTTTTCAAGTTGTATGAATGGCCCAGTTCCGTCAGGTGAATTTAAACTGAGTATTGTATGTTCTCAATGCCAGTGTTCTCGGTGTTCATCCTGTGTTCTTCTGTCCCTACAGGTGCCACTGGGGACTGGGTCAATCGCTTCACTCCCGAAATGAAGGCCAAGTTCCAGGTACCATACTCACAAATTTTCTTGAGCATGATTTGAGTATGAGATTGTTACTTTATACTTTTATTTCCACGCCTGGCACTTCATGGCCAATCTTAAGTTAGTGTTATGATGAAAAATTTATACAAAGGCAATAATCTGTGATATTACTGAACCATAGCTACTGAGATTTGTTTATTGCAAAAATTGACTTGGATCTTTTATTCCTCTCCAGGCTTGGGTGGAGTCGGGTAGTAAGGCAGTCGGGGAGGTGCCACCAAGGTATACCCAAGGACAAAAGTTCACTTAATATTACACCCGTTCTACTTCCCACTCTCCTCTGTTGGCCAGTGTTCAAATGTTGAGAAGCCTTTTGTGTTTCTCTGCCTCTAATCTAAACTATTAGTTGAGGAGGGCTGGGTGACTGAGTTCACCTAGCTACACTCTAGAGCAGGAGCTCTGAGTGTAGCTAGGTGAACTCAGTCAACTCAATTTAAGGGCACCTCCAATGGGTGGATGTCAGGACGAGTGGGGGGGTTGTAAAATGGTGTTGTGATCGAGGTGTTGTATTGCCATACACATGAATACAGTAGGCAGGTGTTCTTTTTCTTTGTTTGTGTTGAAATATCTGGAGGTGGGATATTGTTCTAGAGGGTTTGATAATGTTTGTGTGGTGAGTGTTTTATGTGCCTAGGTGTGTTGTATGTTTCAAGGACGGGGGTGCTGTGTATTGGAGAAGGCTGCTGCAGAGAATTGTGTGCCCCTCATATCGAGGTAGTTTCTGACAGGGAGGACTTTCGTTTCAGATTGCAAGTAAGCTGTGGGTCATTTTGATGGAGCCAGTGGTGAGGCATAAGGCACTGTTCAGTATGATCTGCAAGATGTTGTAGTGGGCATTAGATAGGATGGGAGCCCATGCCGGGGAGGAATATGACATTACTCATCTAATGTTTGTAGAGTATGGAGAATGCTTCTTTGTTCCCCAAAGTGTGTCCTTATAATTGTCCTTAGTGCATTGAGTCTGGGGATGCACCGCCTCTCGATGTACATGGCCCTTGAAGGTGAGTCCGGTGTTATATGTCACTCCAAGGATCTTAATAGAGGGTATGTGTGGCACATGTACATTGTTAAGCATGATGCGGTGGGAGTACCTGTGGTCATATTTACTGCTGATGATGAGTGTGGTGCTGGATATGTCTGGGGCAATCTTTACAAGTTTGTAGTGTGTTGAGGAAGTCCTGTTGCAATGTGCAGTCTGTGTCTGTAGCGTGGTGTGTGATTATTATGGTGATGTCATTTGCATAATGAGGCAATGTTTGTTGGTGGTTGGGGTGTTGGAATATGTATGTATAGGTCGAAGAGTATGGTTGAGTGAAGAGAGCCCTGTAGAACTCCGTTGGAGAAATTTCTTATCCATGATGACTTGCCATGGAATGTAACATTTGCTTATCTATCTATCTATTGCCAGACGCCTTAATCTCGAACGGGGTGGCCACAAACAAATCACCTCCATGTCACTCTGTCCCCTGCCATTTCACTACCACGCTCCCAACTCACACCCCCCTCTCTCATATACCTCTCCACTCCATCCCTCCATCTCATCCTCGGCCTCCCCCTCCCTCTCGCCCCCTCCACCTCACTCACATACACTCTCCTCGTCAGTCTTTCACTCTCCATCCTCTCCACATGCCCAGACCACCTTAACGTGTTTCTTCTAACGTTTCCCATCACGTCCTCAACCACACCACAACGCTCCTTCACTTCCTCATTTGTTAGTCTGTCTCTCCATGTGACTCCACATGCTCCTTTCAAATAATTCATTTCCACTGCTCTCACTCTTGACTTCTGTCCTTCCAACAGGGTCCAAGCTTCACTTCCATATGTCAGAGTTGGTATCACAATACTGCCATGTAACAACTTTTTCACTTCCACGCTCACCTCCCTGTTTCTTATCACTGCTTTCAACGAACCAGCAACCTTCCTTCCCTGCTGCACCCTTTCCAGCACTTCATCCTCCAGACTACCATCCTTACTCATCACATTGCCCAAGTACTTAAATTCACTCACATTCTCCATATCCTTCCCATCCAATCTCATTATACATTCACTGGCTTCATTTCTCTCGAAGACCATCACTTTACTCTTCCTCACATTCACCTTTAGATTCCGTTTCTTACACAC
>JAGKTI010019540.1:0-16918 GCA_018397915.1 Birgus latro | reverse complement strand
TGTACCCAATTATCATCCCCCATCCTCTCCACATGTCCAAACCACCTTAGCCTACCTCTCCTCATCACAACACCAATACACTCCAGTCCCATCCTACCCCTCAACTCTTCTATCGTAAACCCAGCCCCCCCAGGCCTTGCACGCAGGGACGCACTGCATATCCACCTAATCATTGTCATTTCTGTACGTTTAAACCTGCGAATATCCTCTTCCTTTACTGCCCAGGTCTCACTACCATACAGCATCACACTCCTAACACATGCTGCATACAAAGACCCCTTAGCACGTAAGGAGAGTCCTCTCAATGTCAGGAGAGGCAACAGCTCCCTGAACTTCTTCCAACCACTTCTCACTCTAGCAACCGAGGTAACTCCAGCCCCACCTCCGGCACATGACATGTCTCCCAAGTAACAAAACTCCTCCACACACTCAAGAGACTCACCTGCAAGTTCAACCCTCTCACGCCTAACAATCTCCACCTGCTTTCCCCGACACGCCGCACACATGAAATCAGCATTATCTTGCAGTCTACCTCTAATATGACTACATCTCTTGTGCACCCATTTATCACAAACACTACACAAGATGGAATTACTTCCCATACCCATGTGGCAAACTGCACATGGCCACTCTCCCTCTCCTCTGATTGTACTGCCACCAACCCTAGATATCATCACTTTTGTTTTATCTGCATTTACTCTTAAGCCCTTGTACCCCATACCACCTCTTCACTTCTTAAATCTTTCCTCAGCCTCCCCTTCATTCTCCGCAATCAACACCAAATCATCAGCATGCAACATCTCCCATGGGAGTCCATCTCTGAAGTCACGTGAGAGGGCTTCAAGCACCATGATAAACAACAAGGGACTCAAAACTGACCCCTGATGCACACCAACATTCACGGGATACTCATCACTCAAAATTCCATTCACTCTTACCTGGGTGTGAGCACCCAAGTACATGGCCATAACCACCCTAACCAGCCACTCTTCCAACCCCAGCTTTCTCATTGCCCACTTCACCACCTCTCTAGGGACTCTGTCAAAGGCCTTTTCCAAATCAACAAAAACAAAATACAATTCCCTTTTCTTACCAGTATATTTTTCCTGAAGCTGTTGAACAATGAATATGACATCAGTGGTCCCCCTGCCTGGCATAAACCCAAACTACATCTCATTGATATTCACTCTTTCTCTAATCATACCTTCTAGAACTCTCTCCATTACTTTCATTATCTGATCTAAGAGCTTTATACCTCTGTAATTTCCCCTTTCCAGGGCATCACCCTTCCCTTTGTACACATTTACAGTTACACTCTTCAGCCAATCATCTGGGACCACACACTCATATATAATCATATTTATCAGGTCAGTGACTAGCCTCACCCCAGTATCTCCTGAGGCCTTGAACATTTCAGCAGTCAACCCAGACACACCTGCCGCCTTCCCCACCCGCATCCTGCCTATTGCCTCACTCACAGTAGCAGCGTCAATCAAAGGCCAAGGCCCAAACACTGGATCAGCTGGCTCCAAACCTTCCCTATCCCAATCAAACTCCTCATTCAACAACCGGCTATAATGCTCTCTCCATGCATCTTTAATATCCTCACTGTTCACCACTACCCTTCCTTCATCATTCTTCACACACTGCTCGCCTACAATGTCCCGATTATCTCTCTTCACCTTCACCCCGTATACCTCTCTTCTAGCCCTGGTGCTTGGCAGCCAAGTACTCCTCCCTGTTGCCACCCTTCTTCCATTCCCGAAAAAGCCTTCTTTTCTCCTTAACTGCAGCGTCTACACCCTCATCCCACCACCAAGTTACTTTATGTCTTGGTGGGCCTCTTGTCCAACCGCATATTGCATCGGTAACTCTGTTGGAAGGACAGAAGTCAAGAGTGAGAGCAGTGGAAATGAGTTATTTGAGAGGAGCATGTGGAGTCACATGGAGAGACAGACTAACAAATGAGGAAGTGAAGGAGCGTTGTGGTGTGCTTGAGGACGTGATGGGAAGCGTTAGGAGAAACACGTTAAGGTGGTTTGGGCATGTGGAGAGGATGGAGAGTGAAAGATTGACGAGGAGAGTGTATGTGAGTGAGGTGGAGGGGGCGAGAGGGAGGGGGAGGCCGAGGATGAGATGGAGGGATGGAGTGGAGAGGTATATGAGAGAGGGGGGTGTGAGTTGGGAGCGTGGTAGTGAGATGGCAGGGGACAGAGTGACATGGAGGCGATTTGTTTGTGGCCACCCTGTTCGGGATTGAGGCGTCTGGCAATAGATAGAGATAGAACTCTCAAGAGGTTGTTCTTAAGGGCTCTATACTGTTCATTAACGTTTCTATCTACGGCTTCCTGTTCAGCCACCACTCTCCTCATCTCACTATAAAAGGCATCCCTTACTGATTGGTTTCCCAGCTTCCATATTTTCCTCCTCTCCTAGGTACCTATGTCCTCCTTCTCATCATTCGTTCCTTAAGCATCATGTCACAAATCAACAGTTTGTGCTGCTGCACACACTCCTCACTTCCTACAACTTTAATATCCCTCACTAATCTCCTATCAACCCTCCTGACCAGAAAATAATCTATCTGACTACTATTTCCCCCGGACTCGTACATAATCTATCTACTCACTCTTTTTCTAAAATGTGTGTTGCACACAATCATGTCCATAGCCTCCCCAAACTCGAGTATTCTTTCCCCTTCCGCATTCCTCACACCATATGCACATCCTCCATGGACTCCTTCATAACCTTGAGCTGCTTCACCAACATGACCATTTAAATCCCCTCCCAGAACCACTACCTCATCATCGCCCATACCACTTACTAATGAAGAAACAAAGGATTTGATGATTGATAGGTAGGTAGCCAGGCTACCCCAAGATTGTTGTATTCAGGTTGGGAATGAAGAAAAAGTCAGCCAAAGGGTAGTCATAGTGATTAAATACTTACATATCATTGTACAGGATATATATAGTGAATTCAAGAACAACTTTCCTCTGAAGAGACACTGCTTGGTTTGCCCTGTTTTATTACGTGTATGACAGTGGTAGACACTGCTTGGGAAAAAATAATGATGCAAACAGCAGAGTGAGAGCAGTGGAAATGAGTTATTTGAGAGGAGCATTTGGAGTTACATGGAGAGACAGACTGACAACTGAAGAAGTGATGAGGCATTGTGATGTAGGTGTGGATATGATAGAAAGCATTTGGAGAAAATAATACATCAAGGTGGTTTGGCCATGTGGAAAGGATATAGAGTGAGAGACTAATGAGGAGAGTGTATGTGAGTGAGAGGGAGGGGGAGGCTGAGGATGAGATGAAGGGATGGAGTGGAGAGGTATATGAGAGAGGGGGATGTGAGCTGGGAGCAAAGTAGTGAAATGGTGGGGAACAGGATGACGTTGAGGCAAATTTGTTTGTGGTCTCCTCTTATGTGATTAAGGCATCAGGCAGTACTGTAGATAGATAGATAGACAAATAGCAGAGATGAATTAATTGAGTTCATGTGGACTTGTTTGGATTGATAAGTTGGCAGATGAATGTCCTGTCATGGAAGTAATGTACACATAATAGTAACTAAAAGGAATGTGCGATCAAGATATGGAATGCATGGAAAATGATTGTCTAATGCTTTGTAAAGAATGTATAGAGGCAGAGTTGTTGGGAGAAGAGGGGAGAAAGATATAAAATGAGCTGGAAGGAAAAAGTGGAGGAATACGGAGAGAGGGCAGTAAAAATATCCACACACTCGATGTAGTGCTGCTTCTGGGTGACTGCCCTTTCCTCTCTTCCATCCTTCTTTCCTTTCCTTCCTCTTTTGTCTTCCTTTTCTTCATTCCTTCCTCTTCCTTCTGTCTATGGGTGACTCTACACTGAGTGACAAGCCAAATTATCTTCTGTGCACATGTAACCATTTACTACATTAGGTTGTAACCATATGACCAAATTAAGGTACCTGGTGGTTTGGTGGGTAATGAAGGTGCTGCAACCAGATTGAGCCTGTGCAGGTTTATATCCAAGGGATGGTTGGGGTTTATTGCTCAGTAATGCCACTCAGGGATGGGTGAGGCTGGTCATTCTCATCTTAAATGTCAGGACCAACTTGCCTAGCTCCAGGCTTCTACATTCCTTATGGGGCACCACAGGATTAGATATGATGATGGTGATGGTAAATCATGGCCGAAAAAACAAACAACAGCACCAAGCTATTCACACCATCTTTAAAGGAGGATATGCACAGCATCTTTAAAGGAGGATATGCACAGCATCTTTAAAGGAAGATATGAACAACATCTTTTATTACTGTTCATATTCTCCTTGGTGTTGTTGTTCCTGCTAAGCCTCTGTTTCCTTATGAACACTCCTGTCATTAAAGACTTCTCAGCTACCAAAGCTGAATTTTTGGGCTTAAACATCTGGCAGTATATGAACAGATGAACAGGCATGTTGACAGTTTTAATTGTAGACATAATAAGAACCATCCACTCACTTGATGTAGTGCTGCTTTGGGTGTCTATCCATTCCTCTCTTCCTTCTTTCCTTTTCTGTCTTTCTTTCCTTCATTCTTTCCCCTTCCTTCTGCCTACGGGTGACTTTACACTCCCTCTTCTGTCTTTCTTTCCTTTATTTTTCCTCTTCTTTCTGGCTGTTGGTGACTCTGTACCCCCACTGTATCTATGCCCCCCCCACTGTATATGTACCCCCACTATACATATACAGGGGGGGGGCATAGATACAGTGGGGGTACAACTCTACACTGAGTGACAAGCCAAATGGTTTCCATTTACTATGCTGGGTGGTAACCATCAACACGAAATTATGGCACCAAGTGGTTTAATGAATAATTAAGGCGCTCCAATCGGATTGAGCTGTAGCAGGTTTATATCCAAGGGATGGTTGGAGTTTATTGCTCATGTAATGCCACTCAGGGATGAGTGAGGCTGGTTACTCTCATCTTAAATGTCAGGACCATCTTGCCTAGTAACGGCTCCTACTTTCCTCATGGGACAACATAGGATTGGATGATGGATGGATGGATGGATGGAGGGTGGTATCCATATAACCAAATTATGGCACCTGGTGGTTTAGTGGGTAATTAAGGAGCTCCAATTGTATTGAGCCTGTGTAGGTTTATATCCAAGGGATGGTTGGGTTTTATTGCTCACATAATGCCACTCAGGGATGAGTGAGGCAGGTCACGCTCATCTTAAATGTCAGGACGAACTTGCCTAGTCCCGGGCTCCTACTCTCATCATGGGGCAACATAGAATTGGATGTTGGATGGATGGATGAATAGGAGCTAAGATGTACCTGAGCATGATTCATCCTGAGTACAGAGCGAAACAAAATTATCGATTCCCTGTATAACACATTTGAGATGAGGAGAATTAGATCCACGAGGTCTGTTCAGAATGTATCTGACCTTAGGCTGTAAAAACAAAAGTAGCTAAACTGTTAAGCTAGGAAACTAATCTCCCTCAAAGTAGGCACCATCTGACTTGACATGGCCTAGCATTCTTTCCACTGCCTATAAAATTTTTCAAAGTCGGTTTTCGGTATCTCCTGCAGGTTCTTTGTCACATTCGTCTTAAATCGGGAACCATTCAGTGGAGTTTTGAGCTTGGGGAATAACCAAAAGTTGCACGAAATCATGTCTGATGAGCAGGGAGCTTGCTGGACCTGTGGGATGTTGTGTTTGGCCAAAAATTTCTGAATCATCTGAGAAGATTGGGCAGGGGCATTGTCATGTTGCAACTTCCAACTTGCCAATTTCCAAAAGTCAGGTCTCTTCCGCTGAAGTGCATCATGAAGACGACAGATAACATTGAAGTAGTAATGTTTGTTCACAGTCTGACCTTCGGGTGCATATTTGTGATGCACAACACCATGGTAATTGAAAAAAGTTTCAACATGCATTTCATCTTGCTGCAGACCTGTCGTGCCTTTTTTTGGTCGAGACGACCCTGCATGCTTCCACTGGGATGGCTGTGCTCTGGTTTCTGGGTCGTACCTGTACACCCAAACAGGGCTCTTTTGGCGAGCCACAGCTCGCAAATGCGAGTATTTTTCCCTTTGGCGAACAAATTTTACGTGCAAGTTACCTTTTGGTGAGGAGAAAATACATCCACTTCAAAACCCAGTAAAGTACAAAGTAAGTAAATCTCACTTAAACGAACAAAAAAGCACGTTGTGATCGATTATTAAGTCTTTCCTCGTCGCCATTGTGAATGTTTAAAAACAGACTGACGAATGTTGCCGAGTGTTCCCGAACTAAAGCCCGAACTTTCCTGAGATGGTTTGTTTACAAACAGAAGCTTGTGCTTGCTCGAGAAAGAAAGTTTGCATAAGTTTTTTTTTGTGTGTGTGTGATTTTTCCTATCGATATGATATGTCACAATCATGCACAGCTTCATACAGTCATCAGCAGTCACACAAAGTGGTAATACAGTTATATTTGACTGCCTTATGTTGATCGTTTCTGATTATTATACAGTATTTCATTGTTTTATTGATTTTTTTGTTTAAGTTTCGTATTTTAGTTTTGCTGTTGCATAAGAACTCCAAATTATTTTGTACATATAGTATTAGCAGTGGTTCCTATTATTTTATTCCAGTTGAAGTGGAGAAGACAGTAGTTTTTTTGTTTAGTCAGGTTTTTTAAATTCTATGATACTGTACTTAGTTTAGGTATAAAATGCTGTGATATTTCATTGCTACAGTATTTAATTTAATTTTTTTTTAATTTCATTTTTTAGTATAGCTGTTCCATAAGAACTCCAAATTACTTTGTAGTATTAGCCTATAGTTCATTATCTTATTCTAGATAAAGTGGAGATGTTTTTATTATCATTGTGCAGTAAAAGGAGTTTTGTTATTTAATTATTTCTTCAAGCTCTTGTTACATGTTACATACCTTGTGGCAAACATTAATAATCAACAATACACAAGCAACAAACCCCATTATATTATTCTGATCGTCATAATGTGTAAATAAATTAATATATTCATTGCTTGTAAAATATTTCGGCTCATAGTCAGTTTGGCTACTAAAAATTTATTTGGCTCGTAAATCTGAAATCTTAGGAGCCAAATAGCTCACAATCATCCGCAGTTAGCAAGAGCCCTGACCCAAATCTCATCTCCAGTGGTAACAGTCTTCAGAAAGTTTGGATTGTGATTTGCACACTCCAACATGTCTTGAGTAACATTCATCCAAGTGAAGAGATCATCTACGAAGCACCAGCAGGAAATACCGAAAACCGACTTTGAAAAATGTTTCAGGCATTGGAAGGAATACTGGGCTACATGTGTCAAGTCAGAAAGGGCTTTGAGGGGGATTATTGTCCTAGCTCAATAGGTTAGCTGTTTATTATTTTAGAGCCTAAGATGGGATACTTTCTGAGCAGACCTTGTATAATGAGATGGTATTACAAGAAAGAAGAGTTTGTTTACTGAAGTTAATTGTAAGATTACAGATGACAGAATATCATAACATGAACTTTCTTGCAACTTTTTAGATAAGCTCTCAGTGTCATCAAGAAATTGGTAAGTGATTTGTTCATGTGTTGTTACTTATGTCTATTATGTATGTTGTTTTGTACATAGAATTCTTTGCCATTTTACAGTTAGCAAGTCACAAGTTAATGCATTGCTGCGAGACACTACATTGATAGAAGACAGAGACCTCAGCTTTGAAGTTTATTTGGTAAGAGATGCTGCATTATGTTGTGAGCAAGTGGCAGCTAATTATAGTAATATAGTGAACAATCAGTCAGTGCAGTTGTAATAAAAATTCAGCATTCTTTGTGTATTACTGATTCTGTTTATTGTTTTAAATACTCACATGATATGTCATACAGAACAGGTTTGCAACATGGTGATAGCTAATGAGACTAAGTTCAGCCCACTTGGGATGTGTTGTGCTCTCTAGTTAAATGATTGGCTAACAATAGGACATTGTGTATTGTGCATAGTTGTACATTTTGTACACTTATTATCCATAGTATTTCCTTGAACTGTATGTGTTTCTGTGGAGTGAGGATGGGCTTTTCCACATCATGGTCTACTTAGATACACTCTATTTGACTTTCTGAAGTTGTGTTTGCAAGTTAGTTTGTAGATGAGGGTTTTGCCTTGAGTGGGAAGCTGGGCCCAGGGTTATTGGTGGTTTACAGTTTTGTGAGTGTGGTACCGGTTCTAGTGTGGAATTGCCTGTGCTGGCAATGGAATGTTTCTTCTCCTCCATCCTCTTCTGTCGTTCTTGCCTTCATTCTTTCCTCGTCCTTCTGTCTACAGGTGACTTTACACTCCCTCTTCTGTCTTTCTTTCCTTCATTCTTTCCTCTTCCTTGTGCCTGTGGCTTCCTCTACACTGAGTGACAAGCCAAATGATTTCCTGTACCCCAGGAAACCATTTACTACGCTGGGTGGTAACCATGTAACCAAATTTTGGCGCCTGGTGGTTTAGTGGGTAATTACGGCACTCCAATCAGATTGAGCTGGTGAAGGTTTATATCCATGGGTTGGTTGGGGTTTATTGCTCACATAGTGCCAGCCAAGGATGATTGAGGCTGGCCACTCTTATCTTAAATATCAGGACCAACTTGCTTAGCCCCGGGCTCCTAATCTCTTCATGGGGCAATGGACGATTGGATGATGAATGAATAAAGAAATGTTAGTTTTCTGTCGTTTGTCATTGCTGGGTTGTCCCAATGTCAGCTGGTCACTTGCCAGTCTCCATGCTGGTTGCTTCTGTCTTTTTACTTTCTTTCTCTCATGACTCAGTGGATGATTGATGTTACAGACAAACGCTAGAAATTGGCAGCTCTGTGCGTATGTGCCATGGACCAGTGTTTTCTGTCACCTTTCCCTCTGGCGCTGAAGAGGAACCTATACATTGTGGTGCTGTGAACCCATGTGGAGCAGCTGCAGCTTCAATCAGAAAGACAAACCTCTTATTTCCCTGCACCTCATTGTGGGAATGATTCTGTCCCAACCCCAGTGAGGTGCTGTCTACCATAAGGGGATGCTGGTTTCCTTCATGGTGTACATACTTTGCTGTACCTGTAGGATGCTTCCAAAAGAGCAGTTGCTTACATGTGGTTGGTAGGTCTGCTCAGCCAGACTGGGGTTAAGCTACAAGAATAGCAGTAGCCTTTCTCTCTCCTCCATCATCTCACTGTAAACTTGTGCTCACGTCCACCCTTTTTTGGCATTTGTTTTGCCTTTCAGTGAATTGCTACTTGCTGGATTTTGTTTGATTAGAGGTAACTGATTATTGTTGCTGAGGGTACAGATAAGGCAGCCCTCATTATATGTCAAAGAGAGGTTCAGAAATATCACAGCTTTGTCCTTACTCTGTGGCATATATTGGAGGAACTGGAAATCAGGTGTATAGGCAGCAATGAAATATTAAGTTGCAGTGTTTCTGTAATATACTGTGTAATTAACAGGAAAAAAAGGGGAAGGGGCAAAAGGGACATGCAATGAAGTCTTGTTTTTTTTTTTTTTATGTGTCCGACTCTGGGCATAGGCTTCACAGCCTGCTATCAAGGCCCAGCAGTCCTCCTACATACCATACAACTCCACATGTCACCACTTCGGCGCTAACACCCACTGTCCATATTAAATACATGCTAGGGCTGTCTCATACAGGACTGGTGTTTGGTATTAGCGGGGGTATTTTTACGACATGTCGGCGGGACTTCTGGTAGATCAGTAAAGCCCGATTTATTGAAATTCAAATCCTTAAACTGTTCCCTGCCCCAGCGCGGATTTGAACCTGGGTCCGTCGGGACTGCAGGCCACCTCTCTACCGATTGAGCCACCGCTTTAGTAACATGGGCATTGGGAGTTGTTATGTACAAATTGTGTTGCTTTTAGCAGGTGTTCTCTGAGTGGTGGTTTGCATCCAGTGATGATATCTGTGAATCTGTCTGCCTATAGCCAAACCTCTTCATTCCAGAAGGAGTAGCCACAGACAGCATATTCCCCTGTCTTGTAACATCAGGATTCCCCTCTCTAGTGGTGCACTATTTGCTTCATCTTATCTGTGATCTCCCTCTTCCCTTCTCCATCTCCACCTCACCTGCATACATTCTCCTGATCAAACTTCCAGTTCATTCCCTCTAATTCTGTCATATGTGGAGAGATATAATGCATATCCCCTAGTTTACAGTATCAGTTGTGTGGAAGTTGTTAACTGTGGCCTAGAAAAGGAGGGGCCTATGCAACACCACTCCAACTTTGAGATATGTACACCAGTATGGAGTTATGACTTTGCTGTACCAATCCAGACATCAAGTATGTCTCTGCTCAGAACCTTGCTAAGTCTGTCCTTTGGTGTGCTAAAATAAATTATTTCATTCTAAATGCTCTGAGCTCTCTGACTGTAATTCTTCCTGCTCCATCAGAAAACGTGCCCCAAACAATTTTACTTCATCATCCTTCCCTCTTCATTTCCACTCTGATGGTTTTGTAGCTGTTTCTACTGCTGGTAAAGCAGAACTCTTCACTCAGACTTTCTGCTCCAATTCTACCTTAGATTATTCAGGTGCTGCTCCTCCATCACTTCACCCTTTTGACTTTCTCATGACTAACATTAAAATTTCATCAATTGATATGTCTTGGAATGTGAGGCTTAGGGGGGACATCATTTGCGATGCAAGAGTTAAGAGGAAAGATGGGGCTGGAATGTACTGGTTTTGTGATGAGGAGTGGTAGATTGAGATGGTTTGGGCATGTGGAGAGGATGGGGAATGTAGTTGTGTGCAGAAAGTGAGAAGTATTAACACTGAGATAGGGTTGTGTGAGGTAGGCTTAAAAAAACCTAGGTGAAGGTCAAAGAGTGTGACCTCAAGGATAAGGGACTGAATAGGGAAGCTGCCAGGGATCGAGCAACATTGAGAGCCGCCATTAAGTGACCAAGGCAGACGCATACAAACATGTTGGAGCCTTTATAAATGAAATTATGTTTTTTTTTTCTATCACTGGCCTCAGTACCAACAAGGCATATGGGCCTGATGGGATCCCTCCTGTTGTTCTCATGAACTGTGCTGTCCATACACCCTGCCTGGGTATGCTCTTTTGCCTTTGTCTGTTGATCTGCACCTTTCTTTCTGGACGTTTGCTCTCATTCAGCCTGTCCCAGAGAAGGGTGACCATTCCCAGCCCTCTGACTATCACTCAATTCCTTTAACATCCTGTATATTTAAAATTTTAAAATTTATTCTTAACAGAAAAATGTTTAAAGCACCTTTCCTCTCACAACCTTCTTTCCTGTCGTCAGTATGGGTTCCGCCAGGGATACTCCAATGGGGATTTTCTCACTTACCTTTCAGACTCCTGGTCATCCTCCTTTCGGGACTAGGGGGAAAGCTTTGTCACTGCACTGACATCTCGAAGGCCTTCAAACATAATCTTTAATTTCCAAACTGCCCTCTTATGGTTTTTATCCTTCTACCTGTGCCATCATCTCTAGCTTCCTTTCTGGTCATTCTGCAGCTGCTATTTGTAGACAGCCACCATTCTTCTCCTTGAGCCATCAATAGTGGTGTTCCTCAGGGCTCTGTCCTATCATCAGTTCTCTTTCTATTCATCAGTGACCTGCTAACCCTATGCTGATGACTTCACCCTTCACCTTTTCATCTGCTTCCTACACAGTCAATCTCAGCAGTTATGTCAACAAATAAGGGATGAGGCCATGGTACACTTAATGTCTGGCTTGGCTCATATCTCTGATTGGGGTAAAGGTAATATTGTTTTTAATGCATCAGAACCTCAATTCTTACATATTTTGACCCATCAGGATCTACCACAGGAATATCGTTTCGTTTCGTTTTTGAAGGCTCCAACATGCTTGCATACGTCGGCCTTGGTCACCCAATGGTGGCTCTCCATGCTGCTCGATCCCTGGCAACCTCCCTGTTCAGTCCCTTAACCCTTAAGTCACACTTAATGACCTCGTCCCACGTCTTTCTCGGTCTACCCCTCCCAACCCCTCCCCCAGTTTTAACACTTCTCACCCTCTGTACCCAATTATCATCCCCCATCCTCTCCACATGTCCAAACCACCTTAGCCTACCTCTCCTCATCACAACACCAATACACTCCAGTCCCATCCTACCTCTCAACTCTTCCATCGTAAACCCAGCCCCCCCAGGCCTTGCACGCAGGGACGCACTGCACATCCACCTAATCATTGTCATTTCTGTATGTTTAAACCTGCGAATATCCTCTTCCTTTACTGCCCAGGTCTCACTACCATACAGCATCTCACTCCTAACACATGCTGCATACAGAGACCCCTTAGCACGTAAGGAGAGTCCTCTCAGTGTCAGGAGAGGCAACAGCTCCCTGAACTTCTTCCAACCACTTCTCACCCTAGCAACTGAGCTAACTCCAGCCCCACCTCCAGCACATAACATGTCTCCCAAATAACAAAACTCCTCCACACCCTAATTTTTCACAAAATCCAGTTCAGTCCTGTGTCATCGCTAAACATACTTTGGGTTTCATTCTCTCGGGATTTATCTTGGAAAGATCATATTACCTCTCTTGTAAAGTCTGCTTATAAGAGATTAGGTGTGCTAAGCCGACTCTGTGCCTTCTTTACCCCTGCACAGTTGTTGACTTTATATACGGGTTTTATTTGCTCCTGTGTAGAGTACAACTCTCATGTGTGGGGAGTCTCCCCACATTCAGATTTCCTCAATAAGATGGAGTCAGAGGCTTTTTATCTTGTTAACTCTCATCCTCTTATTGGCTGTCTTCAAGCTTATTGCACTGTTGTATCTATATCTCATTTTCTGTCACTACATTAATGGTCACTGCTCATTTGAACCATCTGCATGCATCCCTCCACTACTATAGCAGGTGCATAGCACCCATCGAGCAGCAGGGAGGGAGGTCAGTGGCTGAATTAGTAGATAGGTTGCCTGTATTCCTAATGGACCCAGGTTCGAATCCTGGCTGGAACATGTAACAGTTTAAGGATTTGAAATTCATAAAGACTTTACTGATTTACCAGAAGACCCACTGGCATGTCTTAAAAATCTGTCTCTCTGTCTGATCTCAGATGTCTCAGTTCCGTACAGGGTGGCCACAAATTGCCTCCATGTCACCCTGCCTAACATCATTTTACTGCCCTGCTCCCAGCTCACACCCCCCTTGTCACATACCTCTTTACTCCATCCCTCCATCTCATCCTCGGCCTCCCCCTCCCTCTTCCCCACCTCCACCTCACTCACATACGCTCTCCTTGTTAGTCTCTCACTCTCCATCCTCTCCACATGGCCAAACCACCTCAGTATATTTCTCCTAACGCTTTCTATCACATCCACATCCACACCACAACTCCTTCACTTCATCATTCATCAGTCTGTCTCTCCACATAACTCCACATGCTCCTTTCATATACATCCACAGCTCTCACTCTCAAGTTGGGTCCTTCCATCAAGGTCCAAGTTTCATTTTCATAAGTTAGGGTTGGTATCACAATACTGTCATGCAGTGACTTTTTTATTTCCATGTTCACTTCCCTGTTCCTTATCACTCCTTTCAAAGAATCAGCAATCTTTCTTCCCTGTTGTACCCTTTCAAGCACTTCACCCACTTAACTTCCATCCTGACTCATCAAACTACCCAAGTACTTAAGCACACTCACATTTTCCATTTCCTCCTCATCCAGCCTCACTGTACATTCAGTAACTTAATTTCTTTTGAACACCAACACCATAAAATTTCTTTTGAACACCAACACCATAAAATTTCTTTTGTACACCATAACTTTACTCGTCCCTATATTCACCTTTAGATTCCATTTCCTACACACTGTCCTAAACTCATTTACCAAGCCTTACAGTTCCCCTTCATCTTCACATAACAATACAGTATATCTGCAAACAACAGTATACAGAGTTTCCAAACACTTTCCTCTCTCATTAGGGTCACTCCAACATCCACTGCCCTCTCTCATTAGGGTCATTCCAACATCCACTGTCCTCTCTCATTAGGGTCACTCCAGCATCCGTTGCCCCACCTTTTATCTCTTTTATAACCCCGTCTATATGCAGACTGAACAACCATGGGGACATGACACCGCTGTTTCAGTCCAACATTCAAACAGAAAAATTCACTTAGTTTGCTATCTACATGCACTGCAGCCTTAGCTCCATCATGCATACTCATCATGGCATTCAGCAACTTCCCATGTACTCCATTTCCACATTCCAAGTCTATCCACCCTGTCATAAGCTTTCTTCAAATCCATGAAGGCCTCAAACATCTTTCCCTTCACTAGAAACTTTTCCACTCATGATTTAAGAATGAATATCTGATTTACAAAACATCATTCCTTCCTAAAACCTCCCTGTTCTTCTCCAACTATTTCCTCTGTTTTTTCCCTAACTCTCAGTAAGTATCCTACCATATACTTTTCCTATTACAGTAAGAAGATAGATGCCCCTATGATTACCACACACTTTTTTTTCCCTTACCCTTTGTGCAGGGGAATAATTATACCTGACTTCCAATCCTTCAGGACTCTACTTTCCTCCCAGGCCAATATGCACATCTTCCATATCCATTCTGTTACTATGTCTCCCCCATGCTTCAGCATTTCATCACACACTCCATCAGTTCCTGGGCTTTCCCCATTTTGACTTTCTGTATTACTTCCGCCACTTCCATCCTACTGATTTTTTTCCACTTCTCACCTCCCTCCTTGTCCCAGTCATTCCCCAGCCACTTGCACTCACATTGCTTTCATCCTCTATGTTCAACACTTCTTTAAAGTGTTCTCTCCATCTGCTCACTTTTTCTCCCACCTCCACTAGCAAAATCGTTTCGTTTCGTTTTTGAAGGCTGCAACATGCTTGCATGCATCGGCCTTTTTGGATTGGAGCGTGTAGCATTTTATGACCGGATGCCCTTCCTGATGTCTACCAATGACCCTTGGGTGGATTCGATCCTCCGACCCTACGGCCAGAGCGGAGAGCTCTAACCCACTGAGCCACGGCTGCTACAATATACCATTTTTATTTTGCACTCTCCGACTTACTTCTTTATCACCCTGTCTAACTCTCATTACCTCTTTCCAGAACATTTTCTTACACTCCCTCAATTTTACACTCAAAATCCTTCCAAATTCCTTATCCACTGTCTTCTTACTCTCACTTATTAATCATTTCACCTCTTTCTTCCTCTGTACATATATTTCTCTCTTCTGTTTCTCAACTTCCTCCATGCCCCTGTTTCTCATCTGCTCACTATATGCCTTCTTGTCTCATTAAATATCACCACTTATACCAATACACCAGTCCTGTGTGAAACAGCCCTAGCTTGTATTCCATATGGATGGTGGGTGTTAGTGCCAAAGTGATGACACGTGGAGGTGTGTTAGTACGTACGAGGGCTACTGGGCCTCGGGAACAGATTCTGAAGCATATGCCCAGAGTTGGGGGGAAATTTTTTTTTTGGCCAATCCTGACATAAGAGTTAACTGGTACTTTCAGTCCTTCATGTATGCAACAGTTCAACTCAGGATCTGTCATCCTCTGTCTGTATTTCCCACTGCCTATGACCTTCAGTTTTTTAACTGAACACATTGTGTTCAGGCATCTCGAAATGAACATTTCTTGAATTTGGCTCTATACTATCTTATTTTTATATTTTCTTGTATGGACTTCTAGCCTTTGGGTCCATCTTCCTTCCATTAAAAAAAAATAATGTAAGCCTTTAAATCACTTCTGTGGCCTGTATTCAGGGTCTGCTCAGAAAGTATCCGACCTCATTTTTTCTCGCCAATCAGTCGGAGGATAGGGGTGGTGTTTTGTGTAGTGCAGCGCAGGATATTCGTGCTCATGCACTCCAGCCACCATGAGTGACTCTGTGGCTGTCAGTCAGCCTGTGTCCTGGTCGTCCACCTTACACTCGTCGTGTTCCCACACTCATCACAATGACAGAAAAAGTTGAACAGTGTTACTGCATCAAATTTTGCCAAAAACTAAGTGATACCCAAGTTCAAACTATCAGGAAGCTCCAGCAAGTTTCGTTGAATAAAGCCATGGGAGGTAATGCAAATAAAGGAGTGGTAGCTACAATTATCATCATCATTATCATCTGGACTTATTTTCCCACCCTAGGGCAGAGTGAAGAGTATCAGTGTCCAGACAGTCCAAATTTGCCCAGTCCAATGGGCCATGCTTCCATTCACTCATCATTCAAGCCCCTGGAATCATGGCTGTATCTCATACGCCAGAAACATTCACCATGCTCTGTAGCATCACATAAACGTATCCAGTAGGTAGCTACAGTCGCTTAAAAAATGGCCGAATGTCAGTTGAGAGCGATCCATGTCCTGGCAGGCCATCAGCAATCAGGAGTGCTGCTAATGTGAAGAAAGTCTGCAATTTAGTCATGGGAAATCGTCGGTTGACTGTAAGACAAATTGCTAATGAAACTGGAATCAGTGATGGATCAGCACACAACATTTGTACAGATGATTTGGGCAGGAGTAGGCTGTAGCACCAGTCGAGCAGGGCAGTACTCCCAAGGTGGATGGAAGGCTGATGACAGGGAGAGCTGGAGCTCCCGTTTCATCAGCCTTCAGGAGTGTTCCTGACCATCCCCCTTTGCTGAACTTTTTCAGTGTCTCAGTAACACAGAGAGTAGTCCAGCATGCTCTCCAATACAAGTTTCTCTAACTGTCAACACCAAACTACATGCACACTACATACTACACTTCCTTTTCAAAATTAATTATGAAAATGGCACACAAAAATCTTGCCTCGGAGTCCCCAGGGGTGGGGACCATAAATGCCCCCACCATCCGCCCCTGTCCCGGTGACGACTCAAAGAGCTGCCTTGAACCAATGTCTGACTCACTCCTTCTTCATTTCTGGAACATTCGCGGCCTTTCC
>JAGKTI010019539.1:2022-16919 GCA_018397915.1 Birgus latro | reverse complement strand
TGGTGCCTTGGCCATGGCTCGTGTTACTGTAGCCGAAGTCTGAGTAGTGACATCTACTGCGCAACTGTACTTGGCACCAGATATGTTACCTATAATGATGTCAAACATAGGTTCTTGCATGACAACTGCTACTGTTGAACCTGTGTAAAAGGGAGATGCTACCTGGATACGTGCCTCAGGGAACAATCTCACTGATCCGTCAAATAAGCTGAGCTTGGATCTGTCTGCCTGTATATTCTTCAGGACGAACAAGACTCTGCCTGATAGTACAACCTGAGGAACCATTGTCTCTCAGAACATTAGCAGAAACACCTCACACAAACCCTGGCTGAACAGGGAAGGCACTGTTACTTGTGGGAGGGCCTGTGGAGGAAGCGGCCAGCCATTGATAAGGCTGCATGGCACACAACTCTTCAAATCTGACAGGACTATATGCCTTAGAGGTTTTACCTGAACTAGGTGCATGAGAAGTCGTACTTTGACTAGGTGCATGAGGAGTTGTACTCACCATCTGGGGACCAGGAGTATTGACGACCTGTGGAGGAGAATTCACCATATGAAGGGTTCTAGAGAACTGTGAAGGAGGACCTGTGCTGGTGGGGATGGCCCCATCGTGCACCTGTTGGGGAATGAAGGCTGCGTTTGCCTTCTGCCTCCGATACACTGGGGCTGGTGCTGAAAAAGTTTGTCCATTGCGTGGCTGATACTGCTGCTGCCTAGGGTACTCTTGATGGTTAGGGTACTTGTTGTACCTCTTCCAGTCAGGTTTCTGTGTATTCTGCCCCTGGTCCTTCTGCGGCTTGCTTGGATCATGACCATTATTTTGAGAATGGCCTTGATGCTGGGGTTCAGTCTGAGATTGCTTCCCAGACTTAGCAGTATCTTTCTTGTTCCAGGACTGCTGCTTACAAGTTTCGTACCCGTACACACTAAAGAAAGCAACAGCCTTTTCCACCATTTGGTTTGCATCCATCACTTTGGACATCTTGAGCTGGGCCATAAGCTCAGCAGGCCACGACTTTTCCAGCTGTGTGCGCAACACGAGGTCGATCATTCCATCTCGCATGCTGGGAGTCTCTCTCCTTTTCCTGGAGACGCACCTTCATGAACTGATTCCTAGCATGTTCAACAGTAAGACCGTACGCTTTGATGAGTGCGGTCTTCATCATCTCATATGTGAGATTATCTCCGCGAATTCTGTGGAGAATGTCGAGGGTAGGGCCCTCAAACAGGCTTAGGAACTGAAGCAGCATCACTGCCTCATCCAGATCGTACAGCTATGCCATGTCTTTGAAACGAGCTATAAATGGCTCGATTCGCTCGCCTTTCTTGTAAGAAGGAAGCTTGAGACGTGGAGTTGCTAGAAAAGGTGCTGACAGAGCAGTAGTGGAGCTTGGATTAGCTGCACCTGATGTGCCTGAAGCCAAGGAGTCTCGCTTCAGTTTCAGCACTTCCAGATCGTGTTTTTCACGTGCCTCGCACTCGGCACACTCGTATTCTTCATGTGCTTCGCGCTCAGGAAGCTTGTATTTACGTACTTTGTCACGCTCTCGTTCCTCGTACTCACGTTGTTCTTTCTCGTACTCACGCTGTTCTTTCTCATATTCGCGTTGAATTTTGCGCTCTTCACGGGCAGCATTCTCGCGTTGCTGCTCGTAATTGAAGCGCGACAGGACATAATCTCGAATTTCCTGGGGGTTATTAAGCCCCATGTCCTTAGCTTCTTGCATGAATGCACTGGATTCCATCGTGCTTAGTTTGAGACTGAGTGACTAAAGTAAGAGTGAGTGAGTAATTTGATAATAATTCCAAGCTAGGAGTTTATCCTGGAATGAGGTCGCCAGATGTCAGGGGGAAAATGTATAATCCAAGAGGATAATGTAATTTTGTTTAATTGGAGTATACAAGGTATAGCTATGTGTGCTAGGAATGACTATCTAGTCATTTATTACGAGAGAATAGACTCGTGAAATCAAGCAGCGATTTCACTTTTATGCTGGCTTACTTCGCCAATTCTCTAGAGTCGAGAATTTATAGATTTTCTCAACGGTACACAGCAGAGACTAGACGCTCAAGTAAACTGTAATATTGTACCGTTGGCCTCTAAGAAAGTTAGTTTCTCCCCTTAACATTCAAAATATAATAATAATAATAATCATCAGGATCTTGGCTGAGCCAGACTCCTAGCTAGCACAACGGATTTAAGGATTAATGCCAAAAGTTGGCCTAAGTACCAGTCATAATTAATATAAAGAGTTGTGCTAACGTGGAGTAGCAAAACTGTACTATGTGGGAAAATTAAACACGACTGTTACATTTAACAAAGCTCAAGAAAACGAACTGTAAATTTATTGAATACAAGATAAATTTACATTACATGACTCCAATTCAAGTCAAAGAAAGGGAAATGCACTCACTCAAACACTCAGACAAATAGCTAAATAACCCCAAAACTTAAGCCTAGGAAAACAAAAGGAAATACTAATCGGTATAGATGAGACCGTGCTGAAGTCGATCACCAACAGGTGGGAGCTTCGGGAATACATGCCAATACAAGCTGAGATCTGAAATCGCTAAGAAAAGTGATAATTCGAGCTCTGGTAAAGCACAACCGCACACTCCGTGGCTACAAGACAGACTGACTCTGTTTCCGAGTGTCCGACGTGAGGAATGTGAGAAAGGGTTGCTGCGGTAACGGCCGGGAGGCGGAAGCGATAATTCAGAAATTATCGCTCAGAGGAATGCACCATCTCACATAAAAACAATCACTCGCGAAAGAATGACGAAAGTTTTGACAACTTGATGCAAATATAAGTACGCGAGCGGACGGTTGAGAGAATGAGCGAAATCTCGTGCATTTCATAATAATTCGTTCCTCCCGCATAATCACTCGGTCACAATTTACGTTACATAATTTTACGATGCTGAAAATTCGTGACACCCCCATTAATCTGACACTGAATATTGAAATGAAATATAATAAGACTGGCTTAATATACAACGGTACTACAATGGATATTATCAAATGGTTGAAACTGTAATGATTTTAGTAAGTAGTTAAGCATTAACATCATAATCAGTTTACTATGATACTACACAGGAGTGAAACTGTAGGTAGTTTAAGAAGACAATAAACAGTAGCACTAACTCAGTGTTGAATTTTTATACCGGCTATTGTAAGACAAACGAAATTGTAATTACTTAATTTGTAGATGCATTAACACCAAGTTTTAAATATGACAGCCAGAATCAGATTTTAGAGTGAAGGCTATGCTTGTTTTGTACAAACAAGTTTTTCAATCCGAGAAGCAGTATTAGACAGACATACTCGAAGGCCATGCTCTGCATTAAGCATTGCTAGGTATATAGTTTCCATGCTCAATAGCGTTGAAAATCCTTGCTCACATTGATAAGTACTAGGGTACATCAACAAAGACCTCACAACAACATCAGCTAGAGCTGGGTAAAGCTCACTCATTTTATACCTGACCTTGGTCAGGGGAGGTGTTTCAAATACATCTTTTGCACCAGAATCATTCGCCAATTCTAAGAACTTTTTTTTACATATTATCTGGAATAATGTGCACATTATCACTGTATGAGTCTCTAATAAATCTGGATTCCAAGTCCCTCAATTTAGGGAAATGAAACTGCAACACCATCCGCAGAAAAAGATGATGTGTTTGCACAAGGTAAACCAATTCTAGTTTTCCAGTGGCTTTGCTTTTATCAAGCACCTAACAAAAGTGTGCAGTCTCGATCGGTAGAGAGGTGGCTTGCAGTCCCGACGGACCAAGGTTCAAATCCTCGCTGGGGCAGGGAACAGTTTAAGGATTAGAAATTCATTAAATCAGGCTTTACTGATCTACCAGAAGACCCGCCGACATGTCGTAAAAATACCCCCGCTAATACCAATACTCCAGTCCTGTATGAGACAGGCCTAGCATGTATTCAATATGGACGGTGGGTGTTAGCGCCGAAGTGGTGACATGTAGAGGTGTATAAGAGGACTGCTGGGCCTTGATAGCAGGCTGTGAACCTATGCCCAGAGTCGGACAGATAAAAAAAAAAAAATCATGCAAAAATCTCCATCTTTGGTTTTCCCTTCCCACAGTTCCACCTCCATGTTGAATGATCTTAGTTTGTCCAGGAAATCAGTCACTGTGGTAAAATGGCCTAGAATGATAAATTTAACGAGTTTATACGTACGAATTTACCTTTCAAGTTGGCCATCTTCTGGAGTCACTGGTTGTGTGACAATTTTTTGGTAAACTCAAGCGACTTGTTGTCACAAATGAAGGGTCGGAAAGCTCCTCCTTCAGTGACTCTGCTCTTGATACCACACTTCCCCGTGACAACAGCTAACCTCGGTGTGAAAAAAATAACACTTCTTTATCTTCAAACTCTTGGCACAATACTTTATGTGGAAGAATCGTGTTTTGCGACATTTGACTTGATGCTATTTACCATATGCACAGCATCATTAAGTGGGAGAGTTTTTTGATGCCAGAGCACATCTATGAACCATACAATGTTTCAAAATTCGTCTCATTCACTCTTTCTCGAAACACTGATCAACAGCCAAGCGTTGCGGTGCTCAGTCACTTGTGCACACACGTATATATATTTTTTCGACGAATGTCTTTCAGCCTCTAAAAAACTGAGACTTCATGGAAATGTCTTTTACTTTTGTAGTCGACTCGAAAGCATGACAGAACAAGAAATCTCCTTGAAATCTCGACAACTGATATATCATACAAATACCAAGAGTTGGTCACGAGCAGCCGCATCAGTCGATTCCTCGAGGTGGATTGCAAATTTGCCTATACGGTATGCCCTTTTTATTCAAGCAATCACTTGCTTGATATCTTCAGACCCTCATCCTTTTGCTTGAAGAGGACATAATTCATACTTCTCATATTCGGGTGATAACAGTTCAAATGGCGCTTGAGAAACCCTGGTTTCTTGCACTCCATCTATAAGCCTGGTTTCTTGCACTCCAGCTATAAAACTTTGTGGCATATAACACACTGTGGAAATTCCAATTGGTTTTTTTATGACAAAAGTGGATCAGTAGCGAATGTAGTTTTCATCATACAGACGTTTCTTGGTTGCGGTTGCAATAAATATACCTTTATAAACAAAGCCATCCACAATGTCACTGACACTGACACAGGTATAATATTGCCACCGTCATAAGATTCTACAATAAATGCACCATCTGGTACCCATATAATCATCACAGTCATAAGAGGACGCAGTAGGAACACTTTCAGGGAGTCATAACATCAATAGCTTAAACCTTAAAAACATTAACAGCAAGTAATATTTCAACACCATCACAAGATCAAACAGTACATGCAACTGCAGGCAGTGTTAAAAGAATAAACAGCAACTAAAAAGCACACAGAGAGTGCACTCCTCCACCAGCACCAATAAAACGTCAGATTTGCTGCTGAGTAGCCACATATGCAACCGTAGTCATAAACAAAAGTGTCCAAAATGCTATAGCATCACGAAATAATGATGATCTTTACCGTATTGTAAAAAATAATCACTACTATACACATCATCGCATTATATAAAACACCAACACTGTTAGAAATTTCATGAATATACATAATTCAAGTGTATATATAAGTATCTGGGGTCAGTGGGGCAGCAAGTACGGCCATCAGTTGCGGGTACCTGACTGTAATGAGACAGTACCCACCTACCTTCCATCCTTGCAAGGCTCCTGTCTGGACACAAATCAAACTTATACACGCATCTAGAACCGTTGTACTCTCTCTCCCTCTCTCAGTATGTTTTAATACTGTATATACAGTACTTGGCAGCCATCTAAGTACTCCCTGGAAACCTTCTTGCAAACCCCAAATTGAGAACCCTTCTTCTATTCACATATTCGAAACTCTGAAATTCTCTGTTTGATCCTACAGCTGAAGTCAACTGGCTGATTAAGTCGCTTTTGCACTACTTATACGTTCAGCTATCCCATCAATTCCCACGTCAAGATGGATGCAATCACTGCCATAATGCAAATTACTTCTCTGTTTATCTACTGCTAGGAGTTTTAAAAACCAACGAGTCGTTTTCATCTCACCCTGTCCAGCACCATCAGGCTACCCTCTCTCCAATTTACACACACCTTCATAGTCGTGCACCTTTCCATTTTATCCTTCAGTTTCATCCTCAGTCTCCTCCTTCCCCTGCCTCTCACTACTATACACCCTCTTTAGTCTCTCACTTTCTATTCTCTCCACATGGCCAAACCATTGCGGGATGTTTATTCTAATGCCTTTTAGTACACTTATTCTCACTACATACTTCGTTTCTGATTTTTGTCTTTTTTTCTGGGTGGGTGGATGAACTATGAATGGAATACATGGTAACATGGACTGAATTGCTCTGGGATTGTTCTTTGAAATATTTCACGGTATAATCAAGGTAAAACAAGTTGCCTTAACCCTTAACCACCAGGGGACGGTTATATCCAACGCAAAAGTTTGTGGATCGGTGACGGCGAGTGTCAGATATAACCGCGTTTACGCGCCATAGTCAGAGGTGACCGCCACTTTATCTCATCACCAAAGGGTGGTGACAGACTCCCGCCACCGGATTTGAGCATGAATCAGTCTGTCCCACGCCTTGCCAGGTATTGTATGATGTCTTCGTGATCATCCCTGTCCAATTCTGTCCCCGTCACCCGCAGGCCCCTTGCATCTTCCACTCCAGCCAAATTCCAGTTGAAGGATGCGAGGAAAGGGCTGAGTTACGGTGCCATAGGGCGTGCACTGGACGAGACTGTGTCCACGCTTGCAGAGAGTGGCAAAACTTCCTCTGAGAATGGAGGGAGTGACGTGGAGAGCTACGTGTCACGAGCGCCAATCCCTGCTCTCTCTGACATGTCGGATAATTGCCTTACAGTGCTTCAGGAGGTTGGAGAGGCTTACGAAAGTGACACATTTGTCACAGAGGAAGAGGAGGACGTGCCAGTAGTGTGGAAAGAGGAGACGGTGGTGACGATGATGGTCACGTTCAACATAACTGCCACCACCGCATCTCACCACCACGCTTCCAGCAAGAAAGTTACCTTCCCTTCCCGCCATGACCCTCATCACCACAACTTGCACCTCAAGGGCCATTTCCCCCCAACCTGGCCCTTTATATGTGAGGATAACAAGGTCTGCAGCCGCAACACGGACACATGGCAAGCCAGCATCACCCCAGGGAGTCCCTGCTGCAGGTGAGTCATCAGCCATGTCCTCCCCCATCTCCACCTCCACCTCTCCTCCCCCGCCCCCTGCCCGTGGCCGTTGGCGTGCACATGACCGTGGGTGTGCTCGTGGTGCAAAGAGGCGTCTTGTTCCCGGTACATCATGCCCTAGCAGCCCTGGCGTCGGTGAAGGCTTCCAACCAACCCTACCTGCATTTCATGAGACGGGGGCAGGTGTTCAGAGGGAGCACTTGGGGGCAGGACCACCAACAGTTCTGTCTTTCTTTCAGGCAATATTTATCACCAGTATTATACAGTACGTGGTGGACGAGATACACTTTCACCAGGCTATCTCTGTCCTCTGGCTTGAGTTTCTATAACCGAAAGTGTGAAAATTAAAGCATGGAAGGCAATGAAAATCGGGAAATGTATGTGAGGCTCACATTGACAATGATAATGACCCACGTAAAGAAGCATGTCCTACACGATGATTGGGCAATGGATGAAATCGTCCACACACCTGTCTTTAGTAAGTATATGGTCCATGACAGGTATTTGGCCATTCTAAAGTTCCTGCACTTCAATATGAATTATAGCCCAGTACCAATTGACAGGTTGTGGAAGATTAGGCCAATGCATACCATGCTCAAGGAGTCAATTATCAGGCTTTTCAGGCCGTTTCAAAAAGTGGTTATCAACGAGTCACTTGTTCTTTTCAGGGGATGGTTGGCATTTATTCAATAGGTGCCTTCCAAACGACGCCGTCTTGGATTAAAATTCTTTGTCTTATGTGACTGCAAATTTGGATATGTGCTACATGTAATAGTATACTGGGCCACATATGTGGATATACTCGTACCTAGCGATTATCCTCATGGGTTTTCTACTGTAGTGGTTAAAGTGCTCAGGGACAGGTACTTCAGCAAAAGTCATATTCTGTAAATGGATGATTACTACTCCTCCCGAGCAGTGACACGGGACTGGGACCTGTGGAACTGTCTGTGCCTGAAGATGGAATTTTCCATCATTCCCTGAAAAGACCGAAAAAGGTGCCCTGCTAACCAGGAAATGTGGTAATATGTTGGCCGTTCACTAGCAAGACAAGCGAAAAGTCGATATGCTTATCACAGTTCAACAGGGGGTTATGCAGGACACAGGCAAAACAGACTACAGGACCAGGCAACTCATGTTGAACCCACATGCCATCAATGATTACAATATCAACATGAGGCTAGTTGAAAACCAGACATGCAGATTGGGGAGATAGAGTGCCTCCAGAAGTCTTGCAGATGGTACAAAAGGCATTCCTACACCTTTCAGATATTAGTATTCTGAACAGTTTCATAATTTTCGACGAAGTTGTGGGTAAGAATCTTTCCTTACGCGAATATGAGAAAGAACTGTCACGGCAGCTCGTTGAAAAGTATGGAACTGTTGAGGCTGCAGGTGGAAGGAGGCACGTGTACCAGGTGCCACCGGCTGACAGGTTGGCAAGTGCACACCACCTGGCATGGCAATACCTCGTTCACCTAGGCTGAACACCTGCAGCCTGCGTGTCCTACAGGCATTTCAATGGATGCTCAACAACAAAACGTCGGCCCACAGCACGCAAGGAAATAGCCTATCAGTGCCATGAGTGCAATATTGCACTTTGTCCTGAGTGCTTTTTCGTGTTCCACCGTGAACGTGAGTTCTAAGCACAGGTTTGTGGGAGCATATATGCAAATAGTGGACAACTACATACGAGTGCTGAGTTTTTGTGTGTGTCCTTTTTTAACAAGTAATTACATATGTCCTAAGCTGATATGTGAAGTGTTTGTAAATATGTAGAGTTACCCTACCACTTATGAAATAAAACCTTATATACAGTACACCTGTAGAAAATAATTTTCTGGAGGTACCACTTATGTATATTGCTTGGCATTGTTTTACAGTATTAGGCAATATACGTCATATGCTCTGTACATGTGATATGAATTGTATATAGAATAAGTCCTACAGAACAGAATAAGTAAGGAAAGTATTAGCCCTATGCCAGGAAAATGTCCCATGAAACAAAACCAGTAGTACAATTGTCTACCTCTTTGTATGTCATAATTTCAGAGTAAGGTATTCATTACTCTAGTGCGTGCTGTCTGTGATAAAAATACAATAGAAAGAAGGAAATTTCAAAGTGTGTTCAGAGTGTGATGTTGTAAAACTGAGGGAAAACTGGGCAAGTATTGTGTCCTTCACCTTTTAGTGTACCTGTGCAGATTCTCCCACACGGAAACTGGGCAAAATGTAACTCTGTTACAGTTGGAAAACCATATATAAGCCACATGTACAAGGTCATGACTCATACCCACAGCTTGGAGTATGGAAAGTGGGGAAGATCGGTTACTACATGGAAAATTCCATGGCGTGAGGTCGGGCAGCATTACAAATACACCACGCTCCCTGGGAAGTCAGTGTTACAAACGAGGGCCAGAGTGCACGCAACGAGACCCAAGTCTGGGCCGTGCACTGAGAGTCAGACACATCCCCCCTCACACGCTGCAAGTAGCCTATCTTCTTCACGTCCGTACTCATCGACGGAATCACTTACAGACCCGAGGATGGTTTCATATGGAAGAAAAAGAGTTGTTGAATAATATAGTCTTTAATTTATTTCCCTAACTGCTGTACATTCCGAGATATTATGGTCTGAAAACAAGCAATTTTTGGGAAATTGGCCATTCTGATAGGATGTCCACATTAAAAATAGCCCAGCATCAAGGGATTAAGTCAGCCTCTCGCCAAATACAGATAACAGTGTAGATGGGGTACAGCCGCACAAGCCATGTATATAACCACAGCATCGACTCTCCGTTTCAAAACAGTCACCTGAAACATAGAGGCTTGCAATGAGTTTCATAACTAAATGCAGTCATTTTTCTTCGGCTGACCTGGCTGAAGAAAGAAAAAAAAGATAGTGCAGTGTAATCAAACTCATCCATAGCTGTGGCTCGACCACTGGTATTGTAACTGTCGCCTAAGTGTGGTAATTTACAAGAAAAACATCATTTTTTTACGTAAACTTTCTTAGATTACTCTCCATCACAAGTGACACTGCTAAAATATGAAGCGTTCTGCAATGTTTCAGTTGAAAATAATGTACTATTTGAATTATTGAAACTGTTCCAATTTTATTTTTACCCTCCTCATAATGTAGACAAAGAGATTAATAACAAGCAGATATAACTGTAATATACCTTTGTTGTGTCACGAATGCAGCATGTAAAAGGACTATGGATTATATTAAGGGTAAGGATTTTTAACTCTTCGTTAGTCAGGTGGGGTGTTTTCCTGATTTAGTGAGGGGAAGTAGCATGTGGGTTGGTTTAGTCCTGCCTCTGCTGTAGTGAGAGGGGCACTCCCGCCCCTTTGGGGTGTAGTCACCCCATCAAACTAACCATTTAAATCATATTGTGATATAGACTGGTTCGTTTTTATCTTACTTTTGCATATTGTTTATCATTATACTGATTTTAAAAATCACAAAATATATTTTCTTGTGCGTGTTTAGCTGACACATGAGATATGAGTTCATTTGTTATTTTTATACCGATATAATTTATTGTATTTTATTATTATTAATTAATAAACACCACCTATAAGGCATTCAATCTTTTCATTAGTGATTTCAGAGATATGCTGAAGCAGCAGTATGATTATGTAACAGATGTTAATAACACTACATGTATTTCTGTATTGGGATGTTGTAACACCCCACCTGACTAACCATGTTTGAATACCCGACAGGACTAATGAAGGGTTAATCTCCAAAGTTCGATGGTTTCCTAAGCCTAGTACATGCTCAGCTCATCCCCCACCAAAAAATGAAAAAAAAGTAGTCTGTTTTCAAGCAGTCATAGCTCCATAACTACAGCACATAGAACTTTCAACAAAAAATCAGAATGCTTTATCAATCCTTCACTGTAAGTGTCTCACAGGTTTCAAGGGGAGGCATTGAGGAGGAAGGAGGTGATGAATGGAGGTAATTTTCACAGTTACAGAAGGCTGTGTTTGGAGGAGTGTCTGAGACTGAGGCTACACCACACAGCCAGCGAGCCTGCTTGTGACATACAGGGATTCCCCATTCGCACTCGTTCACGTTATCCTTTTGCCCCACTTAAATCTAATACTCCTATCCACTGCCCTCTCCCGCTGTTCATTAGTGAATCATCATCCCTTGTACGTATGGCAAAGAGAGAAAAGAAAATAGAAGGTTTAATATATATTACTTGCTGCAAAAAAACATTTCTTCCCTGCCTATAAGTTATCAGCGTGTGTAAGGTCACATTAGTTTTCCATGAGCTTGTTTTATTTTCTCACCCTGCGTAGTTTCCTATATTGTCTAAAATACTAACTTAGCTCATTTTTACTGCTGCACAACAGGCTTATCAGAAAAATGTAAAATACTTATTATTCTAATATTAAGAGTACAGAGCAAGACAAGCCATCATCATCATCATCTGAGAATAAAGAGATCATTCCACCACTATCTGAGATCAAGGAAATAAATTCTTCAACACCTGACGATACATCCTCTCAGCATTCAGAAATGGCTCTTCCAAACTCCTCTAACGACAGCGCTACAGCCAACTGAGACATGTCTCAGTTAGCTACCTCACAGAGTTTGACTGATGTTCACCACGCAGAGACGAGGTGGGCGGTAACAAACACGTCCACAATTTTTTTACCGTATGAGTTCACCAAAGTCTCTGTTTGTGTTGTAGGTGCAAAAGAAGGAGTGGATGTACTAACACTACCTGAGACGAGTTATGTGAATGGCTTAACTTATGAGTCGGCATGGTGTACTGTCTCAGAGGACAGTTTATGCTGCCTGTATTTGTTCAATGTCACTAATGCTCCACTGAAGCTTAAAAGTGGTATAAAGATCGGAGACTTCCTGGTATACCCAGCGGCCATAAAGGTGTGCCAGGATTCCTCTATCCCTACTATCCATGATGATGATAATGACCTGACAGGTATACATGCCATAAACTCTAGGGGATCTGTTCCGACTCGTTCACCTGACCTGCCCTCGAGTCTAACTTGTAAAGATTTCCCACAACAAAAAGACCAACTAATCAGCATGTTACAGTCTTACCGAAATGTGGTATCCTTACCCGGAGAACCGATGGGAAGGACAGACTTTGTTAAACATCACATAGAACTAGTACCAGGAACTCAGTCGCTCTACATACCAGCATACCGGTTACCTCACAGCCTGAGAAAACAAACGGATCAGATTGTACAGAAAATGTTAGCTCAGGATATTATTGAACTCTCCGTCAGTCCATGAAATAGCCCACTTTTCTTAGTCCCAAAGAAGGACGGGAACTTTAGACCAGTAGTGGACTACCGGAAAGTAAATTCTGTAACTGCCCCTGACCATTTCCCGTTACCCGTCCCCACAGATTTCCTAGAGTCACTAGGTGAAAACAACATAGTCTTTTCATCCCTAGACCTCCTCAGTGCGTACTGGCAGGTTGAAATGGAAGAATCCTCTCTCCCAATTACAGCCTTCAGCACCCCTTCCGGACATTTTCAGTTTAAGAGACTCCCTTTTGGTTTGAGGAATGCTCCTTCCGTGTTCATGCGACTTATCCATTCGGTCTTCAGTGGCATGATGGGACACTCTCTTCTTGCTTACCTAGATGACATCATTGTTGTGAGTAAATTAATCCCTGAACATTTTGCCAAACTCCAAAAGTATTTGAACGCCTACGGCTGGCAGGCCTGATAATCAACCTCAGTAAAGGTGTCTTCCTAAGAAAGAAAATCAACTTTCTAGGACGTCATAGATGTACAAGGCATTCATACTAATGAAAAAATTAAGGCGATCATCAATTTCCCAGAACCTACCACTACAGATGCTGTAAGGAATTTCCTAGGCCTAAGTGGTTACCATCGTAGATTCATTAATGACTGTGCAAAGATCGCCACTCTAACCCACTTACTCAAGAAGAATGTACCCTTTGTTTGGACTAAAGATCAGTCACAGGCTTTCCAAGCGCTAAAGACAGCTCTTGTAAAAGCCCGAATTTTAGCATTCCTGATTATACAAAACCCTTTCTTCTATGCACAAATGCCTTAGGCGCAGGACTTGGTGCAATTTTGATGCAATTCGATCAAGCATCAAGGAAGCGTGTAATAGCGTATGCTAGTCGCGCCCTTACGACAGCTGAACGTAATTACAGTGTCACAGATCTAAAAGCTTTAGCGGTGGTCTGGTCCTTGAAACATTTCAGAGATATAGTACATGGTTATCCAGTGCATATCCAGACAGACCACCTCCCTCTATGTGATTTGTTTAAGGGACGCAACCTCACAGGTAGGCTAGCTAGATGGTCCGTCACCATCCAGGACTTCAATCCCACTTTTCAGTATGTCCAAGGAAAATCGAATGTAGTCGCAGATGCACTCTCACGTCATGTAGTAGCAGCTGTCACGTCACTGCAGCCCAATGAAAATGAGAACACAACACATCAAAGGTTGTTCAAAACTCTCAGCGCAAAGACCCCATATGGTCCAAAGAAGTATTTTAATTCCTAGAATCAGGAGATGCCTCGACCGTGCCTTCTCTACCGGTACCAATAGATGAGTTCACACTAGAAAATGATCTCTTGTACAGAAAAAACATTACTTACAGGGAAGGACTTGCCCAGTAGAAAAGTACACCAACTCATTGTCAATAATGACCTAATATCTGTGGTCCATCACATAGTTCATGATACACCTCACGCATCCCATCCAGGTAAAGACCGATGCTTGCACCAAGCACGTCTCAAATACTATTGGCCAACCATGCGCCCCGATATCAATGCACACTGTGACTATTGCATCTCGTGCCACCGCCACAAAGGATCAACCGGGTTACCTGCACCGCTCTTCAGTGTCGTGCCTAACCATCCGGCTTCCAATGGCCCTGTAGAGCACCACAATAGAAAAACCTTAGAGTGCTTCAGACATCTAGGCTGCCATAGTTCGTCCTGGAATGAATGGATTCCCCATGTGGCATCCTTAACCCGCCAAGTTTCACCGACATATGATGCACGTCGCTACTTTTTTCTGCGGACAGACCCAACGACGTGCATAGTACGTCACTCAATTGCAAGGCCCATTGTGTGCACATTTTTCAACATTTGCTGGTGATTTTTGGCAGGCATATGTGGGAGACCTTCTTCTACCTGCTGTCAAGCGGGTATACTGCCTGGCCCACCTAACCCATCCTCCTCCCCCCTCCCCCCCACACTGGGCAATTCACATGTTAGCTGTAACCTGGCTAGTAAAGGTATGTTGCCCCACAGTCTCTCCAATGACGAAATTCACAGTGGAAGTGATTCCTAAGGTGGAGGACAAAGAAACAAAGAAGCTAGAGGTTGAAACAAACAAAAGGAAGGTGCCATATACTGGGGTATTGGGTGAGTGAACAGTGCTTATAAACGCCTATATTATTGTGTGAAAATCAATATAGACTTGTACTACACATAAATTCGTACCAAATAAATGAAACAAATACGTAATTTAAAGTGGCTTGAATTAGTTAACCCTTCCATAGTTCGTTTTCTTCAGCCAGGTACCCTGAAAAACAAGGAAAACGTAAGGTTGAGTGACACCTGTATCAACATTTCTAACTTCAGGATCGCGATTT
>JAGKTI010019537.1:0-16919 GCA_018397915.1 Birgus latro | reverse complement strand
TATGAGGGTGCTAAGGCTGCAGTGCGTGTGGATGGCAAACTGAGTGAGTCTTTCCATTTGAAGGTTGGATTGAAGCAAGAATGTGCCATGTCTCCATGGTTGTTCAATCTGTATATGGATGGGGTTATAAAAGAGATACAAGGTCGGGCAGTGGATGTTGGAGTGGCCCTAGTGAGAGAGGGCAGTGTGTGGAAACTCCCTGTACTGTTGTTTGCAGATGATACTGTGTTGTTGAGTGAAGACGAAGGGGAGCTGCAAGGCTTGGTAGATGAGTTTGGGAGAGTGTGTAAGAAACGGAATCTAAAGGTGAATGTAGGGAAGAGTAAAGTGATGGTCTTCGAGAGAAGTGAAGCCAGTGAATGTACAGTGAGACTGGATGGGAAGGATATGGAGAATGTGAGCGAATTTAAGTACTTGGGCGGTGTGATGAGTAAGGATGGTAGTCTGGAGGGTGAAGTGTTCGAAAGGGTACAGCAGGGAAGGAAGGTTGCTGGTTCGTTGAAAGCAGTGATAAGAAACAGGGAGGTGAGCATGGAAGTGAAAAAGTTGTCACATCACAGTGTTGTGATACCGACTCTGACATATGGAAGTGAAGCTTGGACCCTGTTGGAAGGACAGAAGTCAAGAGTGAGAGCAGTGGAAATGAGTTATTTGAGAGGAGCATGTGGAGTCACATGGAGAGACAGACTAACAAATGAGGAAGTGAAGGAGCGTTGTGGTGTGCTTGAGGATGTGATGGGAAGCGTTAGGAGAAACACGTTAAGGTGGTTTGGGCATGTGGAGAGGATGGAGAGTGAAAGATTGACGAGGAGAGTGTATGTGAGTGAGGTGGAGGAGGCGAGAGGGAGGGGGAGGCCGAGGATGAGATGGAGGGATGGAGTGGAGAGGTATATGAGAGAGGGGGGTGTGAGTTGGGAGCGCGGTAGTGAAATGGCAGGGGACAGAGTGACATGGAGGCGATTTGTTTGTGGCCACCCCGTTCGGGATTGAGGCGTCTGGCAATAGATAGATAGATAGATAGATATGACAGAATTGATAGGGAGGCTTTTGTGGAATGTTTTAAGATTGAATGGGCTTGATGGCAGGTTACTAAAAGGAATGAAAAGTTTTTATGTAAATAGTAGAACGTGTGTAAGAGTGGGAAATACTGTGAGTGATTAGTTTCTCGTGAGAGTGGGGCTCCGGCAGGGATGCGTGATGTCGCCTTGGTTGTTTAATATTTATATGGATGGTGTTGTAAGGGAGGTGAATGCAAGAGTGTTAGATGGAGGACTGAGTCTGGTGAATGATCGTAGAGAGTGGAATCTGAAGGAGCTGCTGTTTGGGGATGATACTGCACTGGTGGCTGATTCAGAGGAGAGATTGAGACAGTTGGTAGAGGAGTTTGGAAGGTTGTGTGAAAGGAGGAAACTGAAAATAAATGAGAATAAGAGTAAAGTGATGAAGTGTACGAGGTTGATAGATGGTAGGAGGATGAATATAGTTTTGAATGGTGAGTTGCTTGAGGAGGTTGAGTGTTTTAAGTATTTAGGGTCACATGTAGCTGCGGATAGAAGAATAGATGCAGAAGTGAAGTCTAGAATGAATGAAGTTGGAAAGGTGCTGGGAGGAATGAAAAAAGTGTTTGGATGTCGTTTACTCAGAATGGATGTAAAGAGAAGGCTGTATGCGGGTGTTGTGGTACCGACTGCATTATATGGGGCTGAAACATGGAATATGGGTGTAGCAGAGAGGAAAAGTTTGAATGTAATGGAGATGAGGTGTCTGAGGAGTATGTGTGGAGTGACGCGTATGGATCGAGTGAGGAATGATGAAGTGCGAAGGAGAACTGGAATTGTTCGGGAGATGGCTGATCGAGTTGAACAGAGGGTGTTGCGATGGTTTGGGCATATGGAGAGAATGGATAATGACCGATTGGTGAAAAAGATAACTAGATCTGATGTGAGAGGTGTAAGGCTGAGAGGAAGACCACGAATAAGATGGATGGACAGTGTGAAGAGAGCGTTGGATGCGAGAGGGTTGTTTGTTGAGCAAAGAAGAGTGGCTGTGCATGCTAGAAATGAATGGAGAGAAATTGTGAATGAATAAATGATGACATAGCCATGGGGGGATATTCTCCTGCATTTTGTCTGATCAGCTGATCAGGTCAGGTGCAGGTAAGGGGCTGGATCCATTATGATGTGGCAGGGGTAAACCATCTTTGCTGTCGGGCCCTGCTGCGGATGTCACTGACTGCACTGCGTAGTTGACCCTCGTGCGGTGTGGTGCGGTGGGGATCTGTCTCTTCTCCCCTCTGGGGCTAAGATGCAAATGAATGTGTATGAGTGGATGAATAAATTAGTAGTGTGATGACCTGTCTCGGCTACCTCCCTTTTCTTGGGGGAAGCAGCCTAGGTATATAGATAGATAGATGGCAATGCATTCTGAGAGCAAGCACTCTTGCTTCAAATAAAAAGTGATCAAAATTTTGAAAAAGTTTGTCAGACTTCGTGTGAAAAGCATCACCTTTTTCAATCCAACAATCAGGCAAGCTCCTTTTTCCAGAATGCAGTTACCTTTTTCAATACAGCAAGCAGGCAAGTTCCTTTTTCAAGAATGCAGTTAGTGTTTTAAAAAAACAAAAAAATAAAAAAATAACTATTCCTTTATTATTAACAAGAGACACTCTTCATAGACCTCCGGTTAACTATTGCAGCTATTGTTTAAACGTTTCTCTTTTTCAAACTCATAGAATATGTGAAAGTGTTTGATTAACCCGAGGCGTCCCGATGATGTATAGGTATGTGGGAAACCTTCTTCTACCCGCTGTCAAGCGGGGATACTGCCTGGCCCCACCTGATCCCCCTCCCCCCTTCCCCCCCACACTCGGCAATTCACCTGTTAGCAGTGACCTGGCCAGTAAAGACATATCAAGGCATGGTCTCTCCAATGATGAAATTCACAGTGAAAGTTATTCCTGAGGTGGAGTACAAAGAAATAAAGAAGCTAGAGCAAGAAACAAACAGAATTGATAAGGTGGTAATGTAGTAAAGGGAGGTGCCATAAGGTGATTTGTTTGGTGGGTGAACAATGCTTATATTGCCTATATTATTGTGTGAAAAACAATATACTTTTGTACTACACATAAATTCGTGAAAAAAAATACGTACTTTAAAGTGGCTTGAATTACTTAACCCTCCCATAGTTCGTTTTCTTTGAAGCCAGGTACCCAGAGAGAGAGGACAAAAAGGTAAGGCTGACTGTCACCTGTAGCAACATTTATAAGCTGAGGAGGACGATTTCTCTATGAATTTCCGATGTTTCTCACCAAAAGCGGAGGTTTGAGCCAACCATTTTTTTTTTTTATTGCTTGGGATTGGGAGGTATCGGAGGTGGGAAATCAGTCGGGACGTGACGTATTGAAATACCTCCTTATGGCCAAAACTGAAAACTGCTAAATAATTAGCTGATGCATAATCTGATGCAATAGCTGCCTTTATTTATTTATTTTTTTTAATGCAAGGATGAAGGAACCAAAGGCCACGGGCCCACAAACTGTTCCTTCAAAGAAAAAGCAAAAACAATACAAAAGAGCCAAATTCAAGAACCGTTCATTTCGAGATGCCTGGACACACTGTCTTTGAAAGACTGGATATCATAGGAAGTAGGAAATACAGACAGACGAAGACAGTTCCTGAGTTGACTAGTTGCATAAATGAAGGACTGGGAATAACAGTTATCTCTTGCATTAGAGAGTTGGACAGTAAAGGGATTAGAGTTTGTTGCTAGACGGGTACTACGTGCCCGTCGTAGAGGTGGAGGGATGCAAGCAGACTGCTCTAAGGAACAGTGACCGTTGAAGTAGCGATAGAAGAGAGATAAAGATGCAACAGTGCGGCAAAGAGACAAAGGTTGAAGGGAATCAGTAAGAGGAGGAGAGTTAATGAGACGAAAAGCCTTTGACTCCACCCTATTGAGAAGAGCTGCATGTGGGGAGCCTCCCCACACAAGAGAGTTGTACTCCATACACGGGTGAATAAAACCCATGTACAAAGTCAACAACTGTGCAGGAGTAAAGAAAGTTTGGAATCGGCTTAGCACACCTAATCTCTTGGAAGCAGATTTCACAAGAGATGTAATATGTTCTTTCCAAGACAAATCCCGAGAGAATGAAACCCCAAGCATATTCAAGGATAATGCAGGACTGACCTCGACATAATTAAACATTAGTGGGTAATCCTGAGGAAGGTTTTGTCGGGTTGATAAGTGTAAGAACTGAGTTTTTGATGCATTAAAAATAAAAGATTATTTTTACCCCAATCAGAGATACGAGCCAAGTCAGACATTAGGTGTGCCATAGACTCATCCCTTTTTTGTTGAAGTAACTGCTGAGATGGACGTTGCAGAAACCGAATGGAAAGGTGAAGGGTGGAATTATCAGCATATGAGTGGATAGGGTTAGCTGTACAGCTTAGAAGGTCATTGATGAATAAAAGGAAGAGAGTCGGTGATAGGACAGAGCCCTGAGGAACACCACTGTTAATAGGTCTAGGAGAAGAACGATGGCCATCTACAACAGCGGCTATAGAACGACCAGAAAGGAAGCTAGAGATGAAGGCACAGATAGAAGGATATAAACCGTTGGAGGGCAGTTTGGAAATTAAAGATTTATGCCAGACTCGATCGAAAGCCTTTGGGATGTCAAGTGCAATGGCAAAGCCTTCACCGAAGTCCCGAAAGGAGGATGACCAGGTGTCTGAAAAGTAGGTGAGAAGATCGCCAGTGGAGCGTCCCCGACGGAACCCATACTGACGATCAGAAAGAAGGTTGTGACAGGAAAGATGCTTTAAGATTTTTCTGTTAAGAATTGACTCAAAAACTTTTAAGATACAGGATGTTAAAGCAACTGGACGATAGTTAGAGGGTTGGGAATGGTCACCCTTCTTTGGGACTGGCTGAATGAGAGCAAACTTCCAGCAGGAAGGAAAGGTACAAGTTGACAGAAAAAGGCAAAAGAGTTTACCTAGGCAGGGTGTAAGCACAGAAACACAGTTTTTGAGGACAACAGGAGGGGCTCCATCAGGCCCATATGCCTTGTTAGTATTGAGGCCAGTGATGGCAGAAAATACATCAGCTGAAGAAATTTTAATGTCAGTCAAGAGGAAGCTGTGCAGCTTTGTATTTCATAGGAATATCGCTCAGAGCTTCCAAGAGTAGATATTCGAACTTTCCTTGAAGGAAAAAAAAGTCCCATACATGTACCATTTATAGACCACTTGGCTTGGCTGCAGGTAAGAACATTACCTACACAGTTAGGCATTGAGACCCGCCAGGTATATGAACATGCAGAGGTTAGTGCAGAAGTAAGATTGTTTACCAGCTGTTAAGTGAAGATGATATTGTTTTCAATTTGCCCTTGCCACAGAAGACGGGGATACCAGCAACAACTCCGAATTTACGTTAGATGAACTTCTCCTTGCCCTAAAATCCCGTAAAGGCTTCAGTCCTGGTCCATCCATCATTATATACGGTATGAGTCAGCATCTTAATCAGGCCAACCTGGGTAAGCTGCTATCGGTGTACAATGAGATTTGAGTGTCTCGCACGTTCCCAAACTCATGGCACTACACACACGTCACACCAATACCTCGCCGGCACGGGCACCTTACGAGTCCCAGTTTGTTTCGACCTATTGTACTGACTGACTGTCTAAGTAAGGTCTTTGAATGTATGGTTAATAAAAGGTTGCTTTTTGTTTTAGAGTCGAAGGGTGTGTTAAATGATCAACAGAGTGGATTCCGCAAATACAGGTCCACTCTGGATCATTTAGTGCACTGGAGCATTGCATAGCCAAGGCTTTTGCCGATCACGAATTCATGATAGGATTTTTTTTTGGATATTCATAAGGCTTATGATATGACCTGGTGATACGGAATACTACATAAACTCTACGCTTTTGGTTTAAGAGGTATTTTGCCTATTTTCCTTCAGAACTTCCTTTTGACAGAACGTTTTCTGTCAGGTTACCCTGTAAAGTAACTTCGGACACATTTGTCCAGGAGAACGGGGTACCACAAGGAAGTGTGTTTAGCCCTACTTTATCTAGTATTGCCATTAATGACATTCTGTCGTCTGCTTCTGTCCCCAGGACGCTTAGGTACTCACTCTATGCTGATGATTGTGCAACGTGGCATTCTTCCCGCAATGTACAATCCTCGGCACAGCAGATTCAACTGGCACTTGAATCTGTTCAGCAATGGACCCTGGAGTGGGGATTTAAATTTTACGTCCCTAAGTGTGTCGGTGTTGTTTTTACTTGTAAACTTAAAACATACCTCTTTTGTTTAACATTAAATAATCAGCTGATACCTTTTCGAAATTCAGTAAGATTCTTGGGTCTACATTTTGACAGTAGGCTCAGGTGGAGAAGACATATTAGTCATTTACTTGCTTCTTGTAGTAAAAAAGTTAACGTTCTTAAGTTTCTTTCCAGGAAATCGTGGGGAGCAGACAGAATGTCTATATTGATGGTGTATAAGTCCCTTATCCCTTCTAAGCCTGACTACGGCTCACAAGTGTATGGGTCAGCATCAGATGCTGTACTCCGCAGACTTGATGTGTTTCAGAACGTGTGCTTGCATATATTTCTTCGAGCCCTTCGTTGTACTTGTATGGAGCGGCTGGAAGTGGAGGCTAATGTGCCTCCCCTCCATCTACGACAAGATCACCTACTATTTTTTTTCTTACGGTATCAACACCCACTGTAAACGCTCCCTAGGCCTCTCGACTCGTCGGAACCTTCTTCAGTGGGAATGCCTGCTGTATGCAGGCCTCAAGCCAGTGGCTGTGAGACTTCACTTCCTCTGTGAGGCGTTAGGGTACGGCCTATCTAATGGGGATCAGGTTTTAACATCAAAATAGCACCCTGGGAGTCACATACTACCACCTTCAACACTGACTGGCTCCCTAGCGCTAAGTACGAGGTGCCGGAGGTGAAGGTACGACAGTTGTTCCGGATGATCCTCATTGGACACCTAGCGTAATTACAATTGTACACCGATGGCTCTAAGATGCATGAATGTGTGGGTGCGAGTGTGTGGTCTACGGAGTGCTGCATCTATTTTTGCTTGCCCCCCCATACTTCTGTATTCACCGCCGAATTATTTGCCATAGATCAAGCTATAGGCTTTGCTTTGTGTTCAGATCACGACAGTTTTATCATTTTTTTCGGACTCTAAGTCTGCCCTTCAGGCAGTTCATTCATGTAGGACTGATTCACATGAGGTCCTGGGCCGCCTTATCAATAAGCTGCACACGTGTGCTAAATCCTTCTCTCTGATCTGGGTGCCTGGTCGTTTCGGTATTTACGGCAATGAGCAGGCTGACATACTAGCTAAATCAGCCGCAGAACTCGAGGAGACTTGGGACGTTTCTTGTGAGCTACCGTCTAGTCTCTCTTTCGGAAAGAAATCGGTTCATCTTCTGTTGCAAAGTCAGTGGAGCGACCTGACAATTCCATCTGACAAAAAGTCCATATGTGACTGGTCCACTTCCTCCTGGGGAAACAGGCGGGAGGAGGTCGCTTTAGCCCGCCTTCACATGAATTCCACCGTAATGACACACATGTTACCATATATTAACAGACAATTTCCACCGCGATGTACGACCTGTGATGCGGTGTTATCTATTAGTCACATCGTCATATAGTGCAGTAGGTATGCTGGGGAACGTACGTCTCTGGCTGCCTACTGTCACGAATTTTCTTCATTGTAAAATCACGTTAAGTTAAATCGTGACATCCAGTGATTTTGTGAGGAGCAAATTAATATGTACGATAATTTTTAGTTGTCGGACCTTGCTCCAGGCCCATTGCGCATGCACGCGAGCTCCCACCCGCTCTGCGTCGAGATTCAAATGAGAGTCAGTCTGTTCTTGGTCACGGAATGATTGGGTTGTACGCCTCTAGAGGCTCGAGTGAATTCCTTATTTCAGATCTCGGCTTGAATCGGCGTGTCTTCCCGAGCTCCCACCCTCTCTTGGTGATCGACTATAGTACAGTCTCATCCATACCGATCAGTATTTTCTGGTTTTTTCCTAGGCTAAGCTTTTTGAAATATTTAGCCGTTATCTGAGTGCTTGAGTGAGTGAGTGTATTCCTTTATTTGATTTGAATTTCATATAACATAAATTCATTTCATTGTAATTAATAAATTTACAGTTCGTTTCTTGAGCTTTGTTAAAGTATATCAGCTGTGTTTGATTTACCCACTTATTTAGTACAGTTTGCTACTCCACGTTAGCACAACTTTTTGAATTAAATCACGGCTGGTATTTAGACCAGCTTTGGCATCACTCCTTAAATCCGTTGTGCTAGCTAGTAGTTTGGCTCAGCCAAGAGCCTGTTATCTTTATTATTATCATTTTTTTTTATTGTTGGGGGGGGAGAAGAAACTTTCTCGTAGGCCAACGGTACAATATTGTAGCCCAATAGAGCGTCTAGTCTCTGCTGCGTGCCGTTGAGGAAGTCTATAATTCTCGACTCTAGAGAATTGACATAGCACACTTAGCTATACATTTCATTATTTCTTGGAAATACTTAAATTTCCCCTGACATCTGGCGACACACCAGAGAAAACTCTCATTTTCACCTGACATCTAGCGACCTCATACCAGGATAAACTCCTAGCTTAAAATTTATTACTGAATTACTCACTCATACTTAGTCTCAGTTGTCACTCAGTCTTAACCAAGCACGATGGAGCACAGTACATTCGTGCAAGAAGCAAAAGATATGGGGCTCACTAACCCCCAGGAAACTCGTGATTATGTCCTGTCGCGCTTCAATAGCGAGCAGGAACGTGAAAATGCCGCCCGTGAGGAGCGGAAAATTCAACGTGAGCATGAGAAAGAGCAGAAAGAACGTGAGCGGGAGGAGCGCGAGTGGCAACGTGAACACGAACGCCAACTACGTGAACAGGAGCGTGTTGAACGCGAGGCACGTGAAGTGCGTGAGGAACGACAGAAAGAACGCGAACGTGAAGAGAGAGAGAGAGAGAGAACGTGAACATGAGTTGGAAGTCTTAAAGCTAAAGCAAGACTCCATGGCTTCAGGCACACCGGGTGCAGCCAATCCAAACTCCCCTACTCCTCTCCCAGCACCTTTTCTAGCAACTCCACGTCTCAATCTTCCCTCTTACAAGGAAGGCGAGCGAATCGAGCCATTTATAGCTCGTTTCGAAGACATGGCAAACCTGTACAAACTGGATGAGGCAGCTAAGCGGCTTCAGTTCCTTAGCCTGTTTGAGGGCCCCGCCCTCGACATTCTCCACAGAATTCGCGGAGAGAATCTCACGTATGAGATGATGAAAACCGCACTCATCAAAGCATACGGTCTTACTGTCGATCATGCTAAAAGTCAGTTCATGAAGGCGCGTCTCCAGGAAAAGGAGACAGCCGTTCAGTTCCTCGACCGTCTCACGGCATATTTGGGTGAGTGGATGGAGAAGGACGAGACTCCCAGCACACGAGAGGGAGTGATCGACCTCGTGCTGCGTACACAGCTAGAAAAGTCGTGGCCTGCTGAGCTTGTAGCCCAGCTAAAGATGTCCAAAGTGAAGGACGCCTCCGAAATGGTAGAGAAGGCTGATGCTTTCTTTACCGCGTACGGATACCAAACTCGTATGCAACAGCCATGGAATAAGAAAGATACTATTAAGTCTGGGAAGCAATCTCAGACTGAACCCCAGCATCAAGGCCATTCTCAAAATAATGGTCAGGGTCGAAACAAACCGCAGAAGGACCAGGGGCAGAATACGCAGAAACCGGACTGGAAGAAGTACAAGAAGTACCCTAACCAGCAGCAGTATCAGCCACGTAATCGCCAACCGGGACAAACTTTTTCGACACCAGCCCCAGTGTATCGAAGGCAGGTGGCGAATGCAGCAGCCTTCATTTCTCAACAAGTGCACGATGGTGCCGTCCCCACCAGCACAGCTCCTCCTTCATGGTTCACTAGTCCCCCTGAGACAGTGAACTCTCCTCCACAGGCCGTCATTGCTCCTGCTCCCCAGATGGTGAGTACAACTCCTCATTCATCTAGTTCGGGTACGATCCCTAAGGCAAATACTCCTGTCACATTTGAAGAGTTATATGCTAGGCAGCCTTATCAATGGCTGGCCGCTTCCTCCACAGGCCCTCCCACAGATGACAGTGCCTTCCTTGTTCAGCCAGGGTTTGTGGGAGGTGTTTCTGTTAATGTACTGAGAGATAATGGTTCCTCAGGTTGTACTGTCAGGCAGAGTCTTGTTCGTCCTGAAGAGTATACAGGCAGACAGATCCAAGCTCAGCTTATTGATGGATCAGTGAGATTGTTTCCTGAGGCATGTATCCAGGTAGCATCTCCCTTTTATACAGGTTCAACAGTTGCAGTTGTCATGCAAGAACCTTTGTTTGACCTCATAATAGGCAATAAACCAGGTGCCAAGTCTAGTTGCACCTCAGATATCACTACTCAGACTTCGGCTTCAAATTGCGTTGCCCCAGTGGCTATTGCATTGCCGCAAGATCTGATGTCCAGTCAAGATGTTGTCCAAGAGCAACAGACTGACCCGACCCTTGTTGTTGTGCGGAAGAAACAAAAGGGTAGAGTGACCAAGTATACACGGGGTGGACGAGCCAGGTTCCTTCGCAAACAAGGATGGCTCTACCGTGAGTCACGAACACCCGAGGGCGAGGTTCGACTGCAGTTTGTCGTTCCCGCAAACTACTGCCAAGCAGTATTAGAATGGGGTCATTGTTTAGCATCAGGAGGTCATATGGGCAAAAAGAAAACCCAAGGCTGTATCCGTGCTGACCTTTTCTGGCTAGGAATGGGACAGGATATAGACAGTTTTGTGCACTCCTGTAATGTGTGTCGACGTACCACCATTCAGGAAAGTTTCCTTCCTGCGCCGTTTCAATCCACGCCCATAATCTCTGAGCCGTGTGAGAGAGGGCAGTGGTAATGTGAGTGTCTGTCATACACTGGGTTTCCTAAGACTGTGCTGTTCTAAGAGATTTGAGCAATCCAAGAACTAGCTTGGTTCCCAGTCAGTACTATGTTGCTAAGACCTCACGTCGCTTGTTGGCCCCACAGGACATAATATGTCTGGGGTCTGTACATACATATGTATTGTAGCTCATAAGTGCGCATTCTCGGTGATCCCAACCGGGGACACCGACGACAAGCCCTTATTAGTCATAAGCGTAGGGCTTGTGCATATTGTATGTACCATAGATTAAGGTAGGCTAATGGGGGGAAGTCCGAGACCCCGCAGAGGCAATCTGAGGCTGAGTTTGAATTACCTTGTGGTTTATCTCGAGCTGAGGGCCTCCCTGAGGATTCCCGGAGATTACACAGAAGCCACATGAGTGTTCACACCCTTGCAGGGTGTTAAAATGTGACCTGCCAAAGTTGCACAGGGATTCTCGACTACCTTTACTAATTATAAGTGTGCAGTCACGGTGAACCCAACTGAGGACACCGATGACAAACGGGTAGTCGAGGTGACGAGCCCTTTGTAATGTTAAGTATAGCCATAAGTGTGCAGTCACAGTGAACCCAACTGAGGACACTGGTGACAGGCGGGTAGTCGTGGTACGATCCCGGCCGAGGGCACCGATGACGAGCCCTTTTATTAGGCGTAACTGTAGGCTAGAAAAGGCAACTATTGGGAAATAATGGCGACATACCTACGAAATTTGTTATTAGTTGACTTTCAGCTAAAAAGTACCTTCTTTTGTGTGTGTGTGGATTGATTGCTGGGTGGATGAAACTGTAATTTAGTGTAACCCTTGCATTGACACTATTGATACTCCACCTTGACTCGTCCCCGCAGGTGCAGTCGTTGGGTGAAGAAGATGTCCAGGACCATTGATCGTCTGCTGCACCCTGGCACTTCATCTCTTCTGCCCTCGTCGCCTTTATTATTGCCTTGATATGTATTATTATTATTGCTTACACGTGGGTACAGCTGCACTACATCTGCCACGCCTACACCGTGTATCGCATGCTCCGCGCTACATAACAATTGGTTGTTAGTGTAAGTGTAGGGAATTTTCGCTCAGTTGACCTGAGTGCAGGACTTTCCACTGTCATCTCGGAGTTTTTCCCTCGAGCTTGCTTTTCTTAACGTAAATACGAGGTTTTTACGTTCACAGGCAACACTGTTTTGCCTCCTGTAACAGGATAGTACACACACCACAGTGTGAATCTTGTGTGACTGAGTTAGGATGTATATACATAGTGTCAAATTTTACTCTAGGGTAAAATGTGAAAAATTTCCCGGGTGTAATGTCACAAATTTTCTTCATTGTAAAATCACGTTAAGTTAAATCGTGACATCCAGTGATTTTGTGAGGAGCAAATTAATATGTACGATAATTTTTAGTTGTCGGGCCTTGCTCCGGGCCCATTGCGCATGCGTGCAAGCTCCCACCTGCGCCGCATCGAGATTCAAATGAGAGTCAGTCTGTTCTTGGTCACGGAACGATTGGGTCGTACGCCTCTAGAGGCTCGAGTGAATTCCTTATTTCAGATCTCGGCTTGAATCGGCGTGTCTTCCCGAGCTCCCACCCTCTCTTGGTGATCGACTACAGTACAGTCTCATCCATACCGATCAGTATTTTCTGGTTTTTTCCTAGGCTAAGCTTTTTGAAATATTTAGCCGTTATCTGAGTGCCTGAGTGAGTGAGTGTATTCCTTTATTTGATTTGAATTTCATATAATGTAAATTCATTTCTTTGTAATTAATAAATTTACAGTTCGTTTCTTGAGTTAAAGTATATCAGCCGTGTTTGATTTACCCACTTATTTAGTACAGTTTGCTACTCCACGTTAGCACAACTTTTTGAATTAAATCACGGCTAGTATTTAGACCAGCTTTGGCATCACTCCGTAAATCCGTTGTGCTAGCTAGTAGTTTGGCTCAGCCAAGAGCCTGTTATCTTTATTATTATCATTTTTTTTTATTGTTGGAGGGGAGAAGAAACTTTCTTGTAGGCCAACGGTACAATATTGCAGCCCAATAGAGCGTCTAGTCTCTGCTGCGTGCCGTTGAGGAAGTCTATAATTCTCGACTCTAGAGAATTGACATAGCACACTTAGCTATACATTTCATTATTTCTTGGAAATACTTAAATTTCCCCTGACATCTGGCGACACGCCAGAGAAAACTCTCATTTTCCTCTGACACCTACTGTAGGACAAATGCGCTCTCTTTCACACTTTATTCTGTCTTGGGTGATGGGGATGTTGGTGTGACTAATAAACTGATAACTTTCCTGAAAGAGACCAGACTGCTCAGTGTTGCGATTTATTTTATGAACTTGGTTGTGGTATACCTATTTATTGTATATATCTCTATTTCTGTAAATATTTTTATTATTTTTTTCACTTTTTTTTGGAAAATAGTGTTACGGTTTTTGTACATATGTATATAACTCAATACACTTAAATATTTGTGAGTCGCAGGGGGAAGTTCCATTTATATAATTGTGTACTCTTTCTCTTTTGTTCAGGACAAGTAATTTGGTAATTTTCCTTGTATGTATTTTTTAAATAAATTTCATTTGTATTTGATTATATTGTAGTAGTATAGTAATGTATTCTTTATTACTTATTATGTTTCAAAATCATGAATAATAACTTAATATTGATATGAAATACATGCAAATATTTCATATCATTATATTAGCTTTCATGATTATCGATTCTTGGTTGCCTAACCTCTTCAGGGTGATGGCCATTGATGAAAATATAATAAAAAAAAAATCGATTTGTCCGTCTCTGTCTTTCAGTCTGTCTGTATGTGTTTCTGTTAGCATGATAACTTCGCAACCGCTCAAGATATTATCACGAAATCGTACAGGTTTGTAGTAGGAGAAAAATCGAACACGAGTTAAAAATTGGTGAAAGTAAGTCAAGGTCTGAGTGTTTGTTACCACGATAGCTTCGCAACTGCTCAAGATATCGTCACAAAATTTTGGAGGCGTGTAGTAGGGTGAAAATCTCCTACGTCAAGGTCAAGGTCATATTCCAAGCCGCGCAAGATATGTATTACCTCGCGGCTAGTGTGATTCCCCCCCACTAGTGATATTAGTATTTTTACCCGTCCCCGCCCCGGAGGGGCTCGGGAACGGGTATTGATTTCACTCAGTTTGTCTGTCTGTCTGTTAACAACTTTACACCAAAACTACTGGAGCGATTTTGGCTAATATTACAGGGATGATGAACTATGACCTTCTGATTACCTTATTAAATTTTGGGTCAAACTGGTCCAAGGCCTAGAATGTATGGTACGCCAGCAAATTGTAAAATGTAACAATAGTTTTCTCGTCATAAATCCTTTCAGATTCGACATATCGACATGAGACGAAAACCTAAAGGTGGATCCAGGGTCGGCTTTTGGCATAGGCCATATAGGCGGTCGCCTAGGGCTCCACCATCTGGAAGGGGGCGCCCTCGAAGGACAAAATATATATATAATGTTAATAGATAAAATAAGTTACTGTTTAATGGTCAATATCACTAACTCCAGAGCTGCGAGTGATAGCCAGCTAGTTCAATATGGAAGTGGTCTACCCTTGCTGAGACCAGAAGTCACACATTTTCTAGAATCTCTCCCGCAATAGTTATTGATACGCCGTACTAAACCTCTTCATCATATCATTCCTCAGTAGTTATTCTAATCTCCTAGATATGCTTTCGTGCGATAAATGCAGTGAAATAGTTATTACAAACTATAAAAGCACACTTGGGTATGACAGCAGTCATCACTTAAATACAAGACTCTAGCTGCAGCATTGGTCGAAACCCATAATATTTAGATTAAAACAAAACAAAACTATGGTTCACATGGAAAATTCTGAAGAAAATCTGCAGAGTCTTTCATATGAAAATTACACATTGCATAAAACCGATATCGTCATTATACGAGACTGCTCTCGCCCCTCCGAATGCTCCAAAGTAACGTACGACGGCGCACGAGGACATACGATCTTGAGCTTGATCATGCTAATATTTCGTATCGAAGAATCGTCACATGTTTCATATTGCCCTAACTATCTTAATTTTGGTGGACAAGCACATGAAATAGAGGAAAAATAAACTTGTCGACATTTAAGGAAGGAAAGAATAGTATTCCTCCCTAATACAGAGAAGGTAGCCTCACCATCATTTTATGCTTTTATATGACTAATTAATTACAGCATATTCAGGGAACAGCATGATGGACTGAAGAGGTGAGAGAGGCTGTGGCACAAAAGAAGAAAGCATATAGTGAGTAGATGAGGAACAGGGGCGTTGAAGAAGTTGAGAGACATAAGAGAGAGTTGTATGTAGAGAGGAGGAGAGAGGTGAAAAGGTTAGTAAGAGTGAGTAAGAAGAGAGTGGATGAGGAATTTGGAAGGAATTTGAGTGCGAAGTGGAGGGAATGTAAGAAAATGTTCTGGAAGGAGGTAAAGAGAGTCAGACAGGGTGCCAACGAAGTTATTGGGGTTGTGAAAGATAAAAATGGCAGATTACTAGTAGAGAAGGGAGAAAAAATGATCAGATGGAATGATCACTTTAATGAATTGTTGAACATAGAGAATGAAAGTAATTCAGGTATAAGTGGCTGGGGAATGGCTAGGAGAAAGAGAGAGGAAAAAAAAAAGAAATCAGTAGGATGGAAGTTGTGGAATCAATGAAGAAAGTTAAAATGGGGAAAGCCCCAGGAACTGATGGAGTGTGTGGTGAAATACTGAAGTACGGGGGAGAGATAGTAATAGAATAGATGTGGAAGGTGTGCAGATTGGCCTGGGAGGAAGTTAGAGTCCCGGAGGATTGGAGGTCAGCTGTAATTATTCCCCTGTACAAAGGAAAAGGGGAAAAGGAAGTGTGTGGTAATCATAGGGACATTTGCCTTCTTAGTGTAATAAGAAAACTATATGGTAGTGTCAGGGAAATAACAGAGGAATTAGTTGGAGAGGAACAAGGAGGTTTTAGGAAGGGAAGAAGTTGTGTAGATCAAATATTCATTCTTAGATCTTTATTGGAAAAGTTTCTAGAGAAGGGAAAGACGTTCTATGCAGCCTTCATGGATTTGGAGAAAGCATATGACATGGTGGATAGACAAGGCTTGTGGAAGGTATTAAGTATATATGGAGTAGATGGGAAGTTCTTGAAGGCCGTGAAGAGTATGTATGAGGGTGCTAAGGCTGCAGTGCGTGTGGATGGAGAACTGAGTGAATTTTTCCATTTGAAGGTTGGATTGAAGGTTGTTCAGTCTGTATCTGGTTGGGTTTATAAATGAGATACAAGATAGGGCAGTGGATGTTGGAGCGGCCATAGTGAAAGAGGGCAGTGTTTGGAAACTCCCTGTACTATTGTTTGCACATGATACTGTGTTGTTAAGTGAAGATGAAGGGGAGCTGCAAGACTTGGTAGATGAATTTGGGAGAGTGTGTAAGAAACGGAATCTAATGTGAATGTAGGGATGAGTAAAATCAATGTCTTAGAGAGGGTGAAGTGCTTGAAAGGGTGCAGCAGGGAAGAAAGGTTGCTGGTTCCTTGATAGCAGTGATAAGAAACAGGGAAGTGAGCATGGAAGTGAAAAAGCTGTTACATGACAGTATTGTGATACCAACTCTAACATATGGAAGTGAAGCTTGGACCCTGTTGGAGGGACAGAAGTCAAAAGTGAGAGCAGTGGAAATGAGTTATTTGAGAGGAGCATGTGAAGTCACATGGAGAGGCAGACTGACAAATGAGGAAGTGAAGGGGCATTGTGGTGTGGACGTGGATGTGATAGGAAGCGTTAGGAAGAACACATTAAGGTGGTTTGACCATGTGGAGAGGATGGATAGTGAAAGACTGATGAGGAGAGTGTATGTGAGTGAGGTGGAGAGGGGGAGAGGGATGG